>JAPYYW010002793.1:0-18230 GCA_030522545.1 Cremastinae sp. A BG-2022a
TAAATTCTGTCTCAAGAAATTTCAACTGATGATTTTACATCAAGTTAACACATAAGGACAAACTTTTGAATAGACTGTCTCGGTTGTACTACCTTAAGTGACAATAAACGGACAAGAACGAACGCGAAAAAATTAGTATATCAGGTACATGAGCTAAAGCTTGGCATATACTAAAACATAATTTTATGACCCATTATCTGAATATCATCAAGATAATCGGTCCTCGAGGGCATCTTTGGTCAATCAGGTTGAGGGGAAGCATAATTATTTCAAGGAACTGAAATATAAAAATTTTAAAAACATTGCCACAACACTTGCTACTCAACATCAATATTACATCTACTATGAAAAAAATTAGAATACAAATTTTTTTTTTAAATAACAATTTTTTTGTGGTCTTTTTTTAAAGACTTCAAATTGACATGGAACTTAAAACTTTTCTAAAAAAAAATGATATTCACGGATTTTGGGAGTATCACTCTCATCAAGACTTAGGATCATTCGACACAATTTTAACATGGCGCATGTATAAAGCAAAGCGGGAATCTTTCTTCGCGCGTTCATTTAGTTTGCGAATGACAGCTCTCATGAAAGTAGGACAAACCGCGATAGCGGACAATTTCGCACGAAACAATGGCACCTCGTCTCTGGTTTTGAGCCAGTACAAGTCGCGAGAGAGCGAAAAAAAGTCGAAAAGAGACAAGGGGGGTTTAGAAGCGCGGAGAGACGCATACTCGTGAAGAAAAAGGAGAACGAGAAAAAAGAGAAAAAAATATTGTGACAGAGGATTAAGATCTGGGGCTCAAGGGATAAGGCCCAGCGTGTGTGAGACTGACTCGTGAGGGTGGAAAGTCGAATGCAGAGGGTTATTGTGTCGAGTGTGTCCACTCGAATAAGGAAGAAGGTGGCGCCTCCCTCGCCAAAAGACATATGAAACGAGCTGGTCAACAACGTCGACGACGACGAGCCTACCTGGCACGAATTTCCATCCAAAAATATACTTTCGCATCCACGGTCATTCTTATAAGTGTGACACACGTACTTCATTTCTCTTCTCATTCTCTTATTTCTCCTCTTCTTTATATATATATATATACTATGTATTCTCGAAAGAATTTTCCTCACCGCGAAATTGCAGAGATCCAAATTTACTTTGGCAGGAAGAAAGCTTCGTTCGTTTTCGCGTTCTGTAAAGTACATCGAAACCACTCGATCGTTTTTATACACATTTTGAAACTGATATTTTTCACTGTTCAATTGTATAAAGTTTTGACGAACGCTTCGAATATGCTTCATTCAGTAAAAGTTATTCATCCGCGAAACAATTTTTTAGGAATTTGTTGAAATTTTGTGTAAACTATCTTTGATGCCATGTGCATATGTGTATATTAAATTCTAAGAAGTTTTTTCTACATAGAATTCAAGATATTCATGATTGAAAATCACAATTTTTTCTATTCTTGCATAAGAGCACGTATGTTAAATATTACGATCTTCAACTATAAATATCTTAACTTCTATGAAGTGAAACTTCTTGAAATATTGTACAGCTTTTTATAGTACTTCAAAAAAGCTTCCCTTAGTTTAAAAAAAATCCTAAAAATTTGTTTTCCTAATTTTCATACACACGTAGCAAGTACAGGCCACCCTGTATGATCTTGAATTTTGAGTATTCCTACTAAATTTAAGCTGTAAAACGACATGGTATGGAGAAAAATTGAGATAAAAATTTGTGATTTGATTGCAATGAATGCGAGCTACCTTATTAAAGGCATTTCGGTAGGCACGACATTACAAGATTGAAAAAGGATCTTTAAAACAAAATAAGTTTTTAGAAAAGTGTGCTTCGCGACTCACCTCGACGTCGAGAATTGGATGGTGACTGCGAGCCGGCAGGAACGTTCTCTCTCGGCGCATAAGCTTTTGTTCAAGACCCCACTCAATTTTTCGCTTCCTCGCGATGTCTCACGTTCTATCTCGGTATCCGGTGAAATAGGTGTTCACGGCATATTGTCACTGGCTTGACAGTTTTATAGGTTTCGCATACTCTTCTTAACACGTTTTTTTTTCGATATTGCTCTCCGGAGAATCGAAACGCAACGAGAAAGAGAGCGAAATATTTCGTGTTTATCGAGACGAGGCGAGGATAGAGCCGCGAGGAATATCCGAGATATTCCCGGGACTCCGAAACGCGACACCCAAATGAATTTCACCGGGGGTTCCTGGCTACGGTTTCATGAAATTTTCCTCAAGATCGTGTTCCGCCAAGATGAAAGTTTTTGTATCTGGATACTCGATCTGAAAGCAAAATAAGAATGAAAATTTTCAACATTGCTCTGCAAAAAAACTTACGGTCGTTCATTCAGCTAACTCTTAAATACATCGGTAAATGAAATATTTTCGGTACGATACAGTTACATTCCTGAAATAACTGGAGTACCAGCAGTAATTCAAATATCTTCCATATTTTAATCAAGTTAGATTAGAATACGTAGTCTCTGATGCAAGAGAGAATGAAGTTGGAGACAAAGAGATAGAGACAGAGAGGAGGAGTATTAAAAGGACGAAAAGCCAGCGGAAGCTTTATAGAGCAAGAAAATTATTCAAGCGTTTATTTCGACGAAATATCTCGTCGACGCTTTTCTTCGGGTCATGTATGTGTATACGATGGCACACATTATTCCAACACAATTTACCCCCGTGAATGTAGATTTCCTGTCCTGTTTCTCACATCCTCTATTTTTTTTTCATCTTTTCTTTCTTTCACTCTCTTTCTCTCCCAGTTTATTTTTCTCCCTCATTCCGCGCGTGTCTCCTTCTCATGAAAAAAACACAAGCAAAATCTCCCTAGTTCGCGAACGATGAGCCAACACGTGCGTTTATCATCCACGATTCTGATTATTTTCCTGTTCCCTTGTGGATTTTAATAACTGGGATATCCTCTGGAAAAAGAATGGATTTTTTTTCCATTCACCCTCCATCCGGGACACTTTTTTTAACGTAGCTCACGTTATTTATTTCCCGCGAGTAAAAGATCTCTGCGCTTAATTGAATGAAAGTTTTATTAAAATCGTCACTTTGCAATGTGGGCGATACTATCGCGAAAACAATTTTCTCGCGTTCGAACGAATATCTTCATCTGAAGTTGACAAAGAAAATTAATGAAATTTCTTTTAATTTTTCAAACTGCGATTAAAAGTTTTTAAAACAGAAATTTAATAAATAAATATTGATACATACAACTTGTATACGCAAAAGATATCCTACAGTTTTTATATACAGGCAATAGGAAACATTTTTATGAAATCTCTGCAGTTGAAGTACGAGTCTCAGAGCCAAAACTACCTTCCATCGAAAAACAAAAACCTCCTACGATCAATACCTAAATTTATTTTATGACTGAATGACCAATTCCCTTCGAAAATAATCTGTAATCCGTTCCCTTATCCCAAATTTTTTACACGTTTATGACACTCAGGGAAAACCCCCTAAACCCAAATGCACTACACCTTTTCCTCTTTTCCAACAATCCATATTCGTCATAGCCATAAAAACTCCCTTTTCATCCCCACTACTTAAATTTTTTCGCCTTTAAGAGGCAGTCGAAAAAGACAGAACTTGTCAAGCAACCTTAGAACGAGAATCACTCAAGATTTCTATCAACTCAAAATTTTTATCTGTACAAAAAATCAATAAATTGTTATGCGTTTGTGTTCATCCCAAATTCAATTTTTATCAAGCATAAAACCATCGAATTCCATCTACGGAAATGTGCTAGAATTGTTTTAATTAACATTTCTTGGCACCCGCGTTTTTTCACAAGAATAATCAAAAGAATAATCGCGGGTGCATATCAAAACAGTCTCTGTTACTTTCTATTAAATTATGTATAAAATCTCTTTTACAAACAATTAATATTTGAATATATAATCACAATTAAAGGCGAAAGTTGATAGCAATTGGTAATATAGTATATTTAGAAATAATACAGTATTTAGAAATACAGCAATAATATAGTATTTAGAAAAAGCTTATTCGTTTATTTTGTAACTACTGCTATAGCTGATTAAGAAACTTTACAACGGTATAATTGTAAAAATTCCTAAATCCTTTCACGATTCTCACGCCTTTCCTTTGTGCCCGTATATTTTCATTTTATAGTGAAAAATACAGAAAAAAAGAATCGAGGTGCGCAAGGGCGAGAAGATCGAATGAAAAGAAAAAGGTTGGCGAAGAGGAGATGGAAAATTTTACGAAGGTCTTATTCGACGAATCGGAATGTTTCGCAGTTTCTTTGATCGCGAGGTATAAGGAGAGGTAATTTTCCAAGACGTGTTTGCTTATGCAGTCGCTAGCTTCGTGTTTTTTTTTCTTCCCATGTGCGCGGGTGTTCGCGTGCGATTGAGAGTCGCACCCGATAGATATATGAAGCGGAGAGAGCGCTACAAAAGTAATTCTTCGCGCGTGAGACGACGCGGAGGAGTCGGGGAAGCTATACGTGCCAGGGATATACCGGATCATGCACCGGGAAGAAAATTGCAATTGCTCGGCGAGAAGTGCGCAAGGAGGCGGAGAAAAGGAACGGAGAGGCGCTGATAACCCCCAGAGACGTCCGCGCACACACCAAACAAATTTCATTACGTCTTGCGTCTCTGCTGGCAATTAAAATGTCTCAATGAAATTGGTTCAATCTGTATATACTATCGATTTTTCTCCTCGCGTCTTTCCTCCTCTCTTCTTCGGCTCACAATTTTCTAGTGCGAAACACGACAAAGCCGTATATAATATATTTGCGATAACTCAAAAGTTATATAAAAATTTTTGACGTTGACAATCGGATCAAGACTGGGCCAATAATGGCCAAGCATTTGGCCCAACTGGCAACGTCAAACTTTTTTTCTAGGAAATGCATAGTTACACGTTACGCGCAAATCCGTTTTAACGAGCTGATATTATTTAAGCTTAAATCCTACCCTTTTTTCGAATCAGAGAGCAGGGATTTTTCGGCATTGCCGCGCGGAAACAAAAATTAATCGTAAGCAATTTCGAGAAACTTTCTGCATATAGTTATACAAAATAATGCTTGACTGACTGTCCTGAATGTTTTTTTTTCGTAGGGAGAGTAATCGATAAATATAACAATCAGAAAGAGCGAGGCTGAGCGATACTGTGCGCGAGAGAGAGAGAATACGGGCGCACGAAAATAGTACACGAGTCGGAGTTTCGATCTAGATGCCGATTCCCAACTCGATTCATTATACTCCTGGCTGCAGTTTCAATCAACTTTAATCCGATGATACATCGCTAATTGGATGCTTTCAGCTCTTCCAGCACTCCATTTCTTCTTCCACACGCATTCACATGCACGAGCGCACTTTATCCCCCTCGCCTTCCGCTCCCCCGTCCCGCTCCCTCATTCTCTCTCTTTCCCTTGCGCCAACACACAAAAACACACATTCGTCATTGTACCATTCACCGAAACACACGCAAACGCGTATTCGCGCTCATCTCCGCATCTCTAAAAGTGTCGAACATTGTCACAAGCCAGCCAAAATATAGATAAAAATTACAATTATGCGTCAATCAAAATTATCTTTTAAATCAGGTGTGTCCGACGGCAATTATTGCCGCGCGTAATACAAAAATCATTTACCGCCGTCCAACAGCCTGACAAATATCCCTCGACCAATTACTATATACTCCCTGATGGTTTCTATCCCGCGCAATGCTATAATTTATTCACCATCCGAATATCCCATTCACACAAATCTGCGTTACTCGGTCATTGATTGTGGCTGTAATTCCTTTTTTGTTATTGTGTGAGTCGTTTGAAAAATAGATTGGATTTTTATGCTCGTTTTGGTGAAAATGTCAACTATAATTCAAGGTGGTAATTGTACCGAATAATGTTTACGTGAGATATTTTGTTAAAAATTTGCACAATAAACCTTAGTTCTTTCAGAAGATTTTGACTTTTGATTTTGATTTTTTTTTCTTTTAATTTAACCGTCACGACACAGCGTGTGTATGTATAAAGTTTGAAGATATTATATATATTTTATGCAGTCTAATTTCCAAACTCGATGAAAGTTCAATTTTTAATGTCACTCTTGTATAAATTAGTTTCGTGAGTCTATATAAATCCAACAGGAAACACTTGTCGTGAATTTATCATGGAGGACACACGATTTGCACTTGTCCGAAAAGTCACGTGCGATGGATTTGGCAACTTATCAAAAAGGACTCTGCGCAGTTATATCTCTTGGGTAAAGAAACAGTGAGGTGGGGCAAAATTGAAGAGGTCATCGAGATGAAGCTTCAATGGAGAGGATGCACATTTTCGTTACGTGAAAACACTAGAGGGTCCAATGGCAATTCTCCAGGGAAGTGGCCGAAGTACGACGAAAATTGAGAAAGAAAGTTGGACGTGAGAAAAGAGCGAGATAAGAGAGAGAGAGAGAGAGGAAAAACGTGCGAGATGAAAAATCTCGAGATTGAAATGGAAATAGTCCATTTGGGGAATGTTTTACTATTTTTCCAGAGGAGAAGACAATTTTATCGCTCGTACGAGTCTCTGTAAAAACATTTACATTCTGTCGACGTCGAGAGTATTTTTCCCTGAAATTTTGAACAACTCAACGTGCGAGAAAATCGTACCGAATCCAGTTATCTTTTTTCTACCATTTCGACCTTTTATTTTCAAACGAAATAAATCGTAACTGCAATAACAAAAATGTACCTATATGCTCACCGAATCGAAAGAGATTTCCGCACAATAAAAATCGCATTGAACCACAAAATGAAAATACATGTTGCGTTTAGCCGGGAAAATGCTCACGCGTTTTTGCTTTGGAGTATCCCGCGTATATTTTGTGTCCAAATTATGGGCAGAATTGTAAATCGAGAGTTTAAAAAAAAGAATGAATGAGGCGAGAGTTTCGTCGATATATGACACTGTACGAGGCATTGACCCGATTTTCAATCGCGGACCGAAAAACATACACAAAAGGGTCATGCCGAATATAGCCCAGAAATGAACTCGAGAAAGTCAAAAGCTCCGGCAACCCTCACCTCGAGCAAGGCAAAAAATATACAAGCCTTTGGCGCTCATTACCCCAGTCCTGGTATATCAATGGAGCACAATATATAAACCTTTCGCATTCAAGTCTATTTTTAATTTGTACATCGTAGAAAATTTAGCAAAGTTTGTTCAAGTTTGTTAAAATGTTTTATTGAAAATATTGTAAACAGTTTCTTATCGAAGATGAAAATGTAAAATAATTAATAAATCGATCAATCTTCCATACACGAACATTTATAAAGTGGTAAAAAGAAGAAAAGATTTATGAAGATCCTGAATGATTGAGTACTTGTTACGGCTCGTTCGATCTCATGAATTTTTTACACGTTCAAATATTTTTTCAATTCGATTCTTTTATTTCTGCGAGACCGACGAAATAACTTAATTTTCGAAGGATCTCGATGGGGACCACGCAAGTTTTTTTATCGGCATTTCGCTTTGCAGTCTCGGATCCATCTTTTAATGTCAGTGACTACAACATTGACGGAGGCACAATTGACACGTGACAAAATAAATGTTTTTTACAGTATTATGGATTGTCGCAATCACTCTTCTTTCTGCCCCAGTCAATAATATTGAAATAACCCAGTTTTGTTTTTTTTTTAATCGTTGAATACTCTCAAAACAAAAAAAAACAAAAGATTATCTATAATATACTAATTGAGCTATATTTAATTTGTGATGCATAAATTCTTATCACAGCAAGAATTATTAATTTACTTCATTAAAATTCATATAATAAGTACACAACTTGTTTTATGATATGGCTGTTATAGGAATATTTATGTAGATCCACAAATATAAAAATGTATCCAAGTAATTAAAATTTATTTCACAATAAATAATTAAGTCTTGTAAGCTATTCATTTACGTTGTTAACTGATGAATTAAATTTGCATATGAAGTACATTCATTTGATTTGATTAAGATATGTATTTTCTCATGGTAATTTTTTATGCAAAAATTACACAAATTTTATCAAATCTCGCATAAATTTTTTAGTGAGTATACTTAATATGTATTATTATGTATATCCAAAAATGAAGATAGAACACCTTTAAAAACGATTATTCAACACGATTTACACTTCGATCTTTTAAATGCTCTTTAAAAAAAATTGTCACGCGAAAGTGCAAGCTTAAATTTCAAAAGCGTTCACGGAAATTGGTGTAAGCACAACATTAAGATATAAGATTTAGAATGATGCATCATTTATAAATTATTGATCGAAACAAGAGAGCTTTGCATCCTGTACATAAAATACGAAAGGTATCCCTTTCGAGGTTATCGCAGTGTCTGGGTAATGCGAGATTTTACCTTGGACCAAGAAGCCGAGTTTACCACATCGCAACTCAGCATGAGTTCACGTATATAGGCATTATTGCGCATATAATAGAGCATAAAGTGGAGATGAATGCGGAAAACGAGTGTGACACAAAATCTGAGGGAGCTTGCGGGTTTCGCGTCTGTGGAGATGAGCAAATGCGCGTTCGACTTTGGTACACGTGTATAATGTGAAATTAGTCGCGTCAGCCTATTTATCATATGTTTATTTTTATATACATGTATCCGATGGGCGCCATGCTATAAGCATGCATTACCGTAATTTATCCACGCTATACTTTTTTTTTCCTTCCATTATCTTTGCTCTCCCTTTCCCATCTCGTTTTCAGCTCTCGCCAATAATTCAACAACCTCCTGTGCTTTATCGAACGAAAACTATATTCCGCTCCGTTTACGAGATACAAATTAATGGAATAAATAAACAAAGAATGAAGTAATGAAACATGTGAAATGAGAAAAAAAACGAAACGGAATTCAAAATAATTATATTTATTCAAAATAAATAAATATAATATAAATATATAAATATGAGCAGCAGAGTGAGATCAAAATATTTATAAGCAAGAAAAAAATTTAATTTTATAACCACAAATTCCGTGTAGAGAATAATATTCGTGAATCAAAATTACGACGACATTTGTATAAAAAATGTACAATTTTTTAATAAAATTTCGGTTAAAAAATCTACTTTTAATCAAAATGATCGAATAAAAGTAAATGTGGCAAAAAGCGATTTGAAATAACACTCAATGGGGGTTATTATAAGAATGCAGATAATTTTTTTTTCTAAATGCATTGCACCGTGTGAAATAATCTTCGACCGATCTGTGCACTTATCACACGATCCACCGAAAGGGGAACCGGTGTCAGGCATATTGAGAGAAAATCATTAACTTGGTGATTTTAGTTGCACACCCGAGATAGAAAAAGAGAGAGAGAGAGAGAGAGAGAGAGAGAGAGAGAGAGAGAAATGTGGAGACAGAGGAGTGTGTTTGTCGCACACTCGACTCGGCTGTTACTTCTCGCTGGGACAAAGTTTTCGTCGTGGACGCACGCTTCGTATTTAGCCACAGGGTTTATACGTGACTAGGGAAAATATTGAGCATATTTTACTTACGTTACGTATCTAAGCGTGTATAATAACGTCCAGTTTATTACGTGTAAATAACACATTTGCTCACCACACGTAACACGTTAAATCTTGTCTTCGCCACATAGGCGCACATTTTCTCTCCTATGTTCTTCTCCCTTTGATTACAGAAAATATGTTCATTCTTGCCGGCTGTGAAATTTCTTCGATGTGACAGGATACGCAGTAATAAATGCATATAATAGGCCCGATAACAGTATCCAGTCTCACGTATTACTCGTTCCACTGGTTTCTTGAAAAAATATTCGCCAACCTTTGATACTGCCAATCTTCTCGTTTTTCCCAAGACCTCTTCTCAAGTGAGAATTCTAAGGTTCATTTTTCCCGTTCGTGCGTTATCATATTTTACATATTTTTCATAATAATACCATATTTTTCTTATGAAAATATTCTTCATAATAATACAGAGAAATAACATAAAAATAATGTAAGAAAGAAAAATATAAGTTCTGTTGAAAAGGTTCGTCGTACACGTTTTCTATATGCGTAAATATCTTTTTGTTATTCTTGCCAAGAAAGTTCAATTTTCGAGCACTGGGCCATGTCCATAAAGTCGTCAATAATTTCCAGATACTCTACTTTATCATTTAATTTGCCGCCCTGGACTGCAATAAAACGTTAGTTTACAATACTATTTCTTATATAACCTCTATTAACGAAAATGAAAAAAAAACACTCAAGAAAATAAACAAATTTTAAATACTTTCATCAATCGAAATTTTTTTTTAATTTTAATTTAATTACGACTGATTATGAATAACACTGCAAACAATACTAACCTTTTACTCAGCTCGAATTTAACTTTCTGAATATGGTTAAAAAATACTGTATACGTCACTCGGTCATTAAGGAGGTTGTAACTTCAGAGCAGTCAATACAGCAACTATTTGAAAATTAAAATTATAAAAAAACCTTAATTTGAAGAAAGCTTTATTTTATTTACTTTTTCATACGAGATTTACTTCTATTAATGCGTTTCAGAAGAATAATGTTTGAAATTAATTTATACTTTTAAAAATTAGACACTGTTTTGACCGTATACGAAAGAGTTTTTTGAAAGAAACATTTTTTTATTGATATTAATAATAATACCTCCCTAGGAACATCATATAAAAAATTAATGGATAAATTTGTTATTTTCAAATGTATTTTTCTTCACAGAAATTTCGATGACCTTATAAATTTCGTGCTTATTGGAAAGCTAATTTTATTTTCTATCGAATCGTTATATTTTTAGGCAATTCTCTAGACTTTGACATTCCGTTATAACCTCCTTAAGCAATGATTCAGATCTTACTATATTCACCAAAGGTTTGTAAAACTTTGTTACGAAAACTCGTGTAATATTTAACTATAGGTTCACTCATTTTTGTAAAGCCACGCCATAAACCTTCTAGATTCTCTAATCACAATATCGAAATTGTCAATACATCGCCACTTTTTGGCCAACTGACATAAAATATCTATATCGGACCAGCGCTAGAATTTTTCATTTAAAAGACAAAAGACAAACCAGAGGTTCCGATTTTTCAACTTTATATATTCCCATGCAGTACTTTGAAGTTGAGAACCTTTCAGTGTCCGAAGTATCGAGAAATTCGAAACGAACGAATGCGAAAAATAGTGCATGCAAACAAAGATTCAACCATCAGATTTTTCATTTATATTTGTTGCAGCGTGATAAATATACCTTTTGTGCTTTTTCTCTATAGCAATGGTCTATTCGATATAGTAATTTAACTGTAGAAAATTCACGAAAGAAATGATACAAAATCGCTGAGAGCTACCAAAATTATTCGTATACAAAGAAAAAATGTCGATTTCCATTAAATGAATAAATCTATAGAAAAAAAAGCATACGCAGAAATAGTAAACATCCACTTTTTTATGTAAAATATGTGCAAAATGTTTTATTCGATGTGTCATGTATATTGAAAAAAATCTTTCCCACAACGCTCTGTATGTTATTTTATCGATCGTAAAGATATTTGTAAGAAAAATAACGACGGGGGTCTGAGCGTGACAGTGGATTAAACCGAGTCGCCGGAATGGCGGAAATCTTTTCTATTCCGAGGATTCGTTATCGTGATGAAACGTTCCGGAAAAAATAAAAAAAATCACAGAAGAAAAGAAAAAAAAAGAAAAAACAATCAGAAGATGGTTTTCTTAACCCGTAAAACGAGACTATCTTCAACTCTGCCGGATAATGAGAAAAGTTTCTTTTTTTCATATAGGTTGCCGCTTGCAAATAAAATGGTCGGCGCACAAAGGCTTTCGTGTTAAAACAAAACCTAAAATATTATACAGTTACAATGAAATTTTACACGAAATTATGAAAGCCAATATAATTTAGCAAATTTCTCTCGCCTTTTTCAGGCTTAGTAAGAAAAAACTTTTATTTCGAGATAAGTTTATCACCGTGTCCCAAGATCAATATTTTTATCAAAATATCGAAAAATAGCAAACAAAAGTTTCGAGTTATACTTTTGAAATATTTGGAGTGCTTATTGCTTATTTTTGATTATAGGTACAAGTCCTAAATGTAACGTTAATTTAAATTAAAAAATGTTTGGTACTTTGGAGTATTGAAATATTCAAATATTGATTTGTCAATCACAAAAGACTTTAATGATATTTCGAGGGAAAATTTGATCTTGAAGTCGAAAAAAAGTTGAAGCGTATTCAGGAAAATTGAGAATCAAAGTATCCTTATTCGCAAGAAACAGAATAAGTGTATCGATATATATGCGCTAACGACATAATTATGCTCGCGTACAATCGTATACACGCTCTCTATCTGCATGATTTTTAATTGGCGCCATTGTGGGATAGTCAGCTACCTCTCGTAACTTCGTACAAAATTTGTATTCTCATAACTACAATAATATAAGAACTCGATAATAACATACCGTGTAATAACATTAAAAAATATTCAATCATACACCTTCATTTCATAAAAATTAGTGAAATTCACTATACTGCAAGATTCAATAAATGGAATGCAATCATCTTTTACGCAGAATATTCCTTTTTAATTTTATTATAACTATACAAATTACAATCTGTTCCGTTGAAAACATTGAATAATCTTGATGTTATATTCTATTCATTAATTTTCATATTTCAAAATGAATACATTGTACTCATTGATATGCTATATCTATATTTGATAGTATTTTTTTAAATATTTATTTTTATAAGTTTTCGTGTTCCATTAAGTTCCATAATTATAAATAGAGCAGTTTTCGAGTCAGTGTACTCGGTTAATTCTTTGGAGTTTTTTTTGCGTATTTCCGATACTGTGGTCTTGAATGGCTGTTTTGGTACTCTCAGATCGTGCAGTATATTATTATACTCGCATATAATATCATGGAGCATTAATTATTCGTAAAGTTTTCTATTAAAACTTCTGCAATATTTCTATATTTTATTCCCATGGAGAACACAAGCACAATAAGCTAAAAATTGGAGATTTAATATTTACAAGTTGTTTGTACGTACTAAATTTGATTTTGGTAAAACGATTTTGATAAAAGTAGAAAATGGTGTTTATACAGGATAAAAGTAATTTGTATCAAGGTTTGTTTGGGTATTTCATTACGGAAAAAAAAATAGAAACGTCGCTAAGGCTTTTCTTTTTCTGAAGACTCCTCATTGATTTTCTAGGAGAAAATAAATAAGTTTCTGTTCCATTTTTTCATTATATTTTTCCTCGTCATCATAACTACGACGTCTGTATCTAAACGGACACTGATCCGAAAATATATGAGAGATCCCTGCTGGAAAAGATTTTTTTTATTACCTCCATTTCACGAATCACTGAGAATTTCTCCGTTTTATTATCAGGCACATCAAGAAACCCAACCGAGCAAAAAGAAAGCCTTGCTGCTTTATTATCAATAAGAATTTTTTTCGGTCTCCTTTTAGAATAATTTTTTGTGATACACAAAAATTCTTACACCGAAAAAAACTGAAATAAAAGTTATCATTAATATCGATGGCGGATCATTTCCACACAATATGTTATTTGTATATTTATATAAAATCATCCGAAAGATAAATTGAACTCGTAACTCTTTATCTCCCGATAAGAGTTTGAATAAAAACAAGCGTATCCATATATGTATCTGAAAGGAAAGAACGTTTTCAAAGGCATCAAATCGATTTTATAGAGATGTGTTACGAGAATCTGTCTTACTCCTTTTCCTTTCTTTCCCTTGTCTCTCGAGCGAAACGAGCTAGTCCTTACTCGACCACATATACACATCTCTCGACATCGTCCCAAGGATATAACCACCTTAATATAATAATAAAATGGAAACTTTTTATAAGATAAATTTATTTCAAATGAAAGTTCTATAAATTTGACGCATTATTGAACAAGAAATACTTGTTCTCTAAATGAATGCTATATGATTTTTTCATATTTAATTCCAGCGCTTAATAGATATTTTTCAATTATTTTATAATTTCTTATTTTTATGATTATTACTTCACGTTAATATTATTAACAATGTGGAACGGTGCACCAGATAAATCTAGCTCAGCACTGATGAATATTTTTTAAGGGCTTTTCAGTCACCATATACGTCTAAAGAAATTCTCATGAAAAATAATTATATGTGTATAGGGGAGTAAAATATGCTATAATTAAAAAATGTTATCTACGTATCTTTGCAAAATGTATAAAAAATAGAAAAGCTTTATTGTTGAGACCGTAAGATTGCAAAGCTCAACGAGTCTGATGAGAACAGGGAAAATCGTATACGATGAAATGGGCCTGTGCATAACGCGGGCTTGTAACGACAACGATAGTGTCTCATCGATAGTGCCTTCCGGTGTCAACGCAATCACAGCGTGTAAATCCCATGGGCGTGAAAGTGAGTGGGCGAATAAGTGCAGAAAGAGAAATGAAGAGGAGAGCGAGAGAGAGAGAGTGAGAGAGATAGAGAAAGTGCGAGGGAAAAGAGAAAAAAATAGAGGAAGAGGAAGACTCGATGCAAGTAGAGTTTCTCCGATACTTGTCAGACCATGGAATTACAGACACGTGCAAACGTACAGGACAAACATCCATCAGTGTCAATCTCAAAATGTAGCCGGTCTATGAGAATGTTAAACAAATCGATATCACAAATAGTCACAATGGAAGCTCGCGAAGTTTGCAACACCGTCGAATAAAATTCTCGTGATGAAATATTTATAAAGATCGACACTATATGTAATAGTAAAATGTGTTCTTTATACAAGCTATGCATATATCGTTAACAAATTTTTGCGAGATTTTGCTCTCTCATCAAAAATTGCAGACTAATTTCTACGAGATTCTATTTTTCTAAGTGGCAAAATCGACTTTGGTTTGAGAAAAAATGTAGGGTAGGGGTTAAAAAGTAGAATGATCAATTCGTAGAATGGTCAATTTGGAAATTACACATTTAACAAATAAATGAAGTGTGGATCATTTGAAATTTTAATTTTCGATGAATCATCGAGTCTTTCGTTCGTGAATTTTTGGTACTCCGACGATTCTTTATTAGATTTTTAAATTCAACGTCAGTTTTTTTATCATTATTGAAAAATCTCGTTTTGTACGATTCTAAATCTTTTTTGCATGATTATTTAATTCTGCGACTAAAACACATTTAGGTGGCTCGTGCTAGTTTTTCTTCTTGTGCATTTAAGGCACATTTTCACGAATAACAGACTATATAAATGGATTAAGATGAGCAAAAGTTGGCCGACACGGGTTTTATACTTTTCGCATAAATTCTGATCATGGCTGTGACGTTCATAGTTTCGTAACTTCTCCCATCTTTCCCTCATTCCCTCTCGTTTCTTTATACTTTCTCCGGATTGTTCACAATTCATCGTGCGAAGGACAATTATATGTATTTTTATTCGAGGATAAATGTCACACTTCGAAACCACGATGTGCTTGCTTAAACTTGTATACCAAATCATGAAATATGCACTAGAAAAATAAATTCTCGCGTAAACTTCGCACTCACAGAAGAATTTCAGAAATAAACTACATCCAAAAATATTTGGTGTTTTTTACATTAAAATTAATGGTAAATTTTGTTATCAAAAACTATCATACGATTAATTTTATGTAGAGCATTGATGGGATCAAAAACCTTTGAAATAAATTTAAGTGAAAGAATTTTTTTAATTTTAAAGCATATTCAAGAAAAATACTGTAATAATAAATTAAATAATTATAAAGAACGTTTGAATATATGAGAATAAAATCGATATATAAACGTGATATATAGTTTTAAACTGTAAAATTCATAAGGCTTCAATGTGAAATTTATTTCTGATAAGAACAGTTGTCTACGATTTTAACAATTTACATTGCACTGGATTTAAAAAATGTTATTTATTTTCTTCAACGTACTTAGCTATATTTTAAAATATTACAAATGATCTTTTTTTCTTTAAACGATACAAAGATTTCTAACGTCCGCGTGCAGTCAAACTTCAACCGATGACAAAATTAATGCAATTATTCCACATTTAATTTACGCGCGAGATTCATTTAGCGGAGTGAGACAGTTCGCTAACTGTTTCTCTGTCCTGAACCTCTGAACGAAGTTGCATTAACGTGATTGCGGAGGTTGAAGACAAAGGAGCGGAGCGAAGCGAGACACCGCAATGCTAATGAACGAACTCTTTGTATACAAATCGACATTTTATCTCAAACATTTAACTCTCCATTTGTTTATTTAGCCCTTCTCATATTGAATTTGACAACATTTTGAGTGAATATACTGCACATCTGTATAAATAAATTATTCTCGAAGTTCTATACTACATTTATTTCTATAAATCTGAGAGTTCGAAGTGTGATAATATTTCTGCTAAAAAAATTAGAATCATGGCCAAAAAAGGTAGAAAGTACACAAAACACATTAGACATTAGAAATTTCGTCATTCCAGAAGTGAAACCGCAAAATTGAATCATCAATTTTCGCATGAAAGGAAAAGAGGCGAAGAAAAAAAAGTTCGATCGTTCACGGAGATATAGAGAAACAAAAATAAGTCTTATGTACTCTGCTGAGCCAGTTGCTGAATGTACGACGGAGTCTCACGTTTCTGTATTCGACGTATTCCCACTCTATCGTTTTATTGTTTCCTCATTCGCAAAGAGCGCGAAAACGATTTTCAATTACTCTTCTTTAATTAACGAATCGCTTGCGCATGTACACGGAAGAGCTATAACGTGACCTGGATATTGGACTCTTTGTTCTTCCTCAGGGACTCGTTTATTTACGAAACGAAACAAACCAGGGCCGAATCTTCCTTTCATCGTTTTTCTCATTTCACTCCCAAGGGAAAAATTATACACGGAAGAACAATGGATGGCGTTTCGTTTTAGGCTAACAAGAAATCGTAACTTTTATATAACATCTATCGAACGAAACCTCATTATCAAACTAATAAGTATGATATATATTTATATACTTTAAAAAATTTAGTGGTGTTAACCAAATTGTGTGAGTGGCAAAAGGAAATGTTATAAAATGACAACACCAGTGTGTTTGGTAAAAGATGTTAAGCGGTGTTACTTGCTAATTTTAGGGGATGAAAAATCAATGTTTTCAGCAACAGGGATGGGCAGAGCTCGATACTTTCCTGAAAAATGACAATTTTTCACGTATTAAAAAATTATTTTCATTTATTCTCAGAAAAGTATCGAGCTCTGGCCATCCCTGTTCAATATTAATTATTTGATTGCGCTCTGATAAAGGATTGGCGTTTTCGGTGTCTAAGAAAAATTTCGAATCAGCTCTTAAAATTTAAAAAATTTTTTTTTTTAATTTCACGAATTTTTTTGAGCACTCTGGGTCCCGTAGACCCATGAATATTTCAATTAGTGATGTCTTACCTTTATCTTGACGAAATCAGCTTTATTGATGGTGATTCATAGACAGGAAACGAATCTGCCTAATTTTCTGCTAATATGTTCCGTGGGCCTTATTGCACTTTATTCATCAGCACGATACAAAACTCAATATTTTTTGTAATATTTTAAATCAAATTAAAAAACGGACCATCGAATCTATATGGGTGATTAAAAATATATGAAACTAATCATTTATAATGAAAAATCAAATTATTCGATGCAAAAACCGCTTTTGAAAAACCGTTCGAATTTAATAGCCTTGAAAAAGACTACATATAATATTTAATATAATGGAAATTATACTGATGTGTAGAATAAAATAGTGGGATCGAGATTATTTTCATCAATTGAACAGCAGTTTCATCCGCACCGACATTTTTTAAAAAGTATTTCGAAACGATATTATAAATATAAAACACTATAAACTATTCACTTTTTGTATTATTGAAGATTACTAGAACTGACACTCGATTGAACTTGTCGAATTTCTACGAAATATGTTTTTCGATAACGAACTACCTGGCAGTGACCCGACACGTCTTACCCCGACACTTAACACCGACCTACTAATTCCAAATTTTGGAATAAAACAGAACAATTAAGGCCTTAATGGGTTTTTCCACTCGACCTCGACCGATCACCATGGAAAAAATAATGACAGAGTCATTAACGAAAATTTGAAAATTTTTTTTCCTCGTTACGCTCGACGAATTTTCTCTCTTTTTTTTTAATGTTTACGATCCCCGAAA
>JAPYYW010002794.1:0-18221 GCA_030522545.1 Cremastinae sp. A BG-2022a
ATCGTTTAAAAATACTTTTTAAAAATGTCAGTGCGGATGTATCCTATATTAAAAAAAGATAAAACCTCTAATCAATTAATCGGAATAGAGTGCATTATGTGAAGTTATATGAAGTAACGTCTAGAACAACAGCAAAATATCGATTTAAAACTGATGTCAAAAAGGAAAAAGCGGCCTCCGAAGGGATACCCGTTTCGATTTATTCGAAAATTTTCAAGACACGTCATAACTTTTTGAATAATTGGTATGTTAACATATTTCCTATATTAACATATTTCCTTAATATATCCTATTTGATATTAACATATTTCCTACGCTATTTGTTTCGTTTTTTCAAAAATCTTTAAAAATCACCCATAATAAAGTTGATTTTGTCAAGAGAAAGAAAAGATATCGCTAATTAAAATTTTCATGGGTCCACGAGACCCAGTGTGACTCATCAAATTTCTTGAAATTTTTTTGTTTCGAATTTAAGAGCCTATTCGATCAGAAATTTTCCGTAAATAACGAAAATGAAAATTATTCGGGGCGATATCCAAGAATTCGCATTGATAATTTCAAAAAACTAACTTTTGGATCAGTTTTTTTATTTTTTCAATATATGAATTCTTGGATTGCGCCCTATAAAGTATCATTTTTGTTATCTACAGGAAATTTTCCATCAAATATTCTATTTTAAAAAAGATATGAAGCTTATAACCAATTCATCGGAATAGAGCATATTATGCGAGGTTATATATGAAATATGTGCCTAAAAGAGTCGCAAAATAAGAAAAAGCAGCTGCGTTGATGCTCGCTATATAAAACTGAAACACATACGTTTTATTTATAGATATTGAATTCTAAAATAATTGATATAGTTTCACTTTATAGTAAAATTTACCTCGTGATTTCTCTGTGTGTACTCATATTTCCGGTTCGAATTTTCATTCAAAAGTTCATAGCAAAGTAAATATATTTTATAAAAGTTATTGGAATTATACATATAAATTTATCAGGGATGGATTTTATTTGTATTAATCTTGATATATTTACTTCTTATTACATGCACTTGACGTAAAATTAAGGGATAATTTGTTTTTTCTCATTATAAGACTAATACACATGACATACTTTTTATATTGAAATTAATTTATTATTTGAACAATTTATAAACAAAAATCTTTCATGCATTTTTAACATTTTTCTCAACGTTTAAAATGTATCTACTGACGTGAAGAATTTTTAAATTGTCCAGGTGTATTCTGAAACGAACGTTTAATTTTTTCTCCACGACTCTCGTCTAATTCACCTTTTTCTAATCTCTCTCTTCATCTTTTTAATATCTTCGCCGGTAATTCCGTACCCCGATCAATATAGTACGAGGCAGCAGGGAGCTCGGAAAGGACAACATCCGCGTAGTATTGTGCTCGTAAATGTAATTGTTGTTCGATTTCTTGCGTCTTAATTGCCTCTCGCGCTCAACGTCGTAATTACCGAAATAAAAAAATAAAAGCGAAATGAGGAGAGAAGGGGAATATAAGGAGTAGGAGGAGAAAAAAGATAGAAGAATCGAATGGAAGGAAAAGAGTTCAGTCAACGTGGCATTTTTTCGCAACGTTGTAGGTACCAGTGCAAAACTCACTTTTTTCTTTTCTTTTCTCTTTCTCTCTCTCTTTCTCTCACGTTCTGTCTTCGCTCGGCAAATCTTTCCCTCTCTCGAGGCAGGTCGTGCGCGCGTTTCGCCGCCCCGAGGTGGAGGCGGAAAAAAGCGAGCCTTCTTCGTATGCGTGCTCGCGAATGTGCACTCGCGGGAATCGCGCTTCACGACTTGACCGAACCGCGGCGCCTCCGCCAGCGGTGCCGGTTTGCCCGCGAATCCGCGAGTTGGCAGCACGAGCAAGGCGAAAAATTCCCGGCGAATATTATTTCAACTTTTTTAAATATATATTTTTCCAACAGACCAAACTTCTTATTAATATTTTTGCTAAATTTGAACACTTTATTTCAAGATTTATAATTTAAACAAAAAATTTTTTTCATGGGAAAGTCAGGTGTAGAGCCGTATAAATAATATTATGTTAAATGATTTTTTTCTATTGCGAAAAAAATATTAGTCGTTAATTAAATAATAAAAATTAATTTTCGATATTTGAGAAAGTCGACGCGCGTCCGCTTTATTTTTTTTTTACGTATTTCGTGAGTGCGAATTGTAGAAATATTTTTTTCTAAATATATACATATCGCGTTAATTGTCGGGGCAATAATTCGAAAGTTGGTATCTTTTGGACTCGCGGGTGAACACGCGTGTGTGGGAAAATCGAGATATCGCCGTTATTGATCGAGTAATATTCAAGCGAGCGAAAATTCGACGTTAAAAATTGTAATTAATAGTAGATAATCGTGTTTTATGCGTTTTTATGGGCTATTTGTAACCAGAGCCCCGGGCCGAAATGAATTCGTGCGTACTCGCCCGTAATATTTATTCACTGACCAATAATCGAGAGAGAGAGAGAGAGAGAGTGGGAGGGGGGGAGGGGAAGAGAGAAAATGAGACTTTGTCGCGGCTCTGCACGTGAAAATCTCGTTGCCCACTCGGCGATTTTTACCTCCCTTCGTTCTCTTTGAAATAACAGAGAATTTGCATGTTTTCCGGATTTAATTAGCACGCCGAATCGAAAATGCGATTATTAATCGAACCGGAAACTCGAGAGTTGTCGCCCGCGCAATGCCAATTTTCCTCATTCCTTTTCGACCCTTTTCTCCCTCCTCACGCACTCGTGTACACCGGTCGATACTATTTTCCACGTGTACGAACCCTTCCAATGCTTTTCTCCCTATTTACAATTTATTCTACTCTCATAAATAACGCTTTTCACGTTTTGCTGAGTACGCCTTGGTTCCGAGTACTTTTTTTCCGGGAAAAAGAAATATTCACCCAGATTTTTAAGTACATCATTTTCAATTCATGTATAATTTATTCGAAATTTATTTAAAATTAAAGTACACGAAGTTTACATTGGTGTCGAGTACTCTTGTCTGGAAAAAAAATATTAATACTTATTTTTATACACAGTTTTTAATTCATGAAAATTCATCATTTTGGATAATGAATAGAATATCGAACATATTCCTATATAAACAATTTTCAAAAATAATATATAATTCTACAATAAACTTCCTCATACAATAGACCCTGTGTAAAAATGCTATTGTTCCTCGCTTTTCATTATGTGATCCATTTTTTGAGAGGAAAACAGAATTTTGTCGTCAAATAAAAAATATTACGAACAGTGGAGCCGCACTTTTTAAACATAATGCGATAAAGCTCATGTTATCACGCGTTTCATTCATCGCATTATGACAGCCGGGCGGTATCCGGAGTGTATCTGACGAGTAACGAAAAAAAAAAATGTTTCCCCGACTTTCGTCACGTTTTTTCTCTGCGAACGTATCGCTATTCTCGCTGCCAGAGGAGGCGCTATTTTTGTGATTTTTTTTTTCATTTTACTCGCTTTAGGCCGTAATTCAAAACCTCCTGGGTCAGTTTAACGGGAGGGAACGACGCGGCGGGGAAAACAGAGAGAGAAAACAGGGTGGTATAAGTTTTCTCTCTCACATTCGCGAGAGCAGAGAGAACGGAACAGAGAAAGAGTGAGGAAGACAGAAATAGGAAAAAAAGAGAGAGAGAGAGAAACCGCGACGAGATAGTTTATCATCATTTAGTCCCCCGGACCTGCCGCAACATTTTAAATCTCTCCTATCTCACGCCCAGCCGTCTTTTACGCGCCAAACATCCCTTCCTCGCCCACATTGTACGCGCCGTTGTGAAAAATAAGTAAAAAAGAAAAAAAATACGTACGCGCCTTTCTGCAATACAATATATTATTTTGCTCTCCTGCGAGAGTGTCGCGAATTCCCATTCATTCCTCGATTTCACGCAAAACCGATTTTCTCGCCGCTGAACTTTTCGATTATTCTCTGCAATCTTATCACCAAAGCGCTTGACGTTTTTTAAATTAGTTTTTTCTTGTCACTGTTTCAAACTATTTTCATAAAAATAATAATTACTCCATTCTAACCCAAATATTGCAGATTTTTTATAACAAATGTCCGCTGTTGAGAATTTTCCCTATTAAACTTTTAAATTATTATGGAAATATTCTTAAATTAGATTAACTTTTTTGTCCTATGATATCTCAGTATATTTTATGAGTGTGTTATGTTGTACAAACTGTTTTTTTTGTCACCTCTCTTTTTTTACAATTTTTTGCTCGCATATTGTACCATCACATTCATCATTTTCCTCCGGTATTTATAAATTCTTATCGCCACTCATATAGTCTTTGGAATTTGCACTTGCGCGTCCACGGGAAAAAACAAAAGAGGATGGAGGGGAAGAAATATGGCGCTGTTAATGGAAAAATGCTGGAAATAAAATCTTAAATCTCGCTAAGTTGCGCACGCACGCATCTTTTCTTTCGACGTCTCGCGGCGGTGCGAGAGCGATCGCGGGAAAAGATTGCGACGCATCGTTACCAACTCGACATCCGGGGAATTTTATCCTCTCATTTTACTTATTTTTCTCCTTTTCTCTCTTTCGTACACGTTATTCAAGCTCGTCGCATATTCGTGAACTGAAAAATTCCGATGAACGACCTCCACGAAAAATGTTTCATCCCTTTTTTTTCGCCTCGGAATTTTTCATCCGTATGAGAAATCTTGTTACGAAATCTTGCCAAATTTTTGGAACTTTTTTTGAGTTTGGGACTTCTCGCAGCAATTTTTGTATTAAAATGAAAATGCGAGTCGGTCTCGGTTCATTTTTTCTTTTCTTTTTTTTCTCTGAATTTCTGGGTCGTTCGTTTCGCTGGGAGCGAGAGAATCTCGGTAACGTGGAATTTACGCTAAGTGCACAGTGAAGTCGCGTATACGGATCGGTAATTCGGAGAACGTGGTCCCGAGGTCTTGCCGGGTCGTAAGGTCGCCCGGCAAAGTGCCAGAAAGACCGAGAGCGGGAGAAAGACGGAGGGAAATTTATCTTCTTCTTGCTCGCGCAGTTTTGTCTCGTCGCGAGCGAGAGAGCTTTCCGTCCCGGCGAGCGAAGGGTTAGGGCAGTCTCGAATATCATGTACGAAAAACAAGAAAATAAAGTACAATCTCAAAAAGTAATGTTCGAGAGAACCTTGAGAATTTTAAAAAATTTCAAAAAAATCTCTTCCATTGTGGCCAATAATATGTCCTTGTTTAATTCGATGTTTTTATTTTCAATACTTATCTTTATAATACAATACACAATATTTAAGTTTCGATTTAAACTTGAATCAAATTTATGACAAATGTGCAGTAATAAAACTGACACTTTATTTATTTATTTCATAATGGAGGTAACTCCATTTGATTGTTTGAACCAAGGGGAAATTCTTCTGCGAAGTTAATCCATTTTATCTTAAATTAAATGTGCTAAGGGCGAGGGGATGAGGGCGTTAATTGAGAATTTGCGTTTTAACGACGGTGCGAGAATACGCGTGCACGAATGTCCGAAGTAACTTTTTACTTTTTGCACATCTCGATTTTCCCTGTACGTATGGCTGCGTAAATAAAAGTGCGAGTATTTTTTTTTTCTCTTTTCATTTTTTTTATCGTTACCGGGTCATTCTTTCAGTGCTCAGCTGTCGGTCTCGGGCCGCGCGTTTAACACCTCGCCGAGAGATCCTAATCTTTCGCCTGTATTCGCGCCGACACCGACGTACAACTGCGTTACATTCATTATCATTATTATTGCCCGGACATAAAGTATACATCGCTTTGAGAGTTACAAAGTCTCCTGCCAGCATGCAATATCGTAAAATAACGTTTGAACGTACAAGCTAATTTACTAGAAAAAAAAGAAACAACGAGAAAGAAAATGCACTCCCTGGAATGGAAATTGCGAGAGGCACAGACATTTTTTCGCTACAAAAAAGTCAGTATATACTTTTTTCAAATATAGACTTCTCTCACTCGCATATTTTTCTCAGGATATATTTTCAGTGAGTATCGAAAGCGTTGGATAGAAAGGAAAAAAAATTAAAACGATAGTAAAACAAAATGTACAGTGTAGCTATAAATATAATATGTAACACATTCAAAATGAGAGGAAAAATCGTTTTGAAGTAGTTCAACAACTTTGATTCGTTGTCGCGTCTCGCGATGGAATAATTCACACGATATTTTCGTATTCCGCGCGCGTTTAACAAGGCGACGCGGGTATATCCCGACGTGCAACGCGCTGACCGCTATAATTTACAATGCATACGTGTTTATACAATGTACTATACGTTTGCTCTGATGCGCACAACGAAAGACCTTACAGTCCGTTTGAAGTTCTTGCACCGTGAAAGCCGTCTCGTTCTTTTTTCTCTTGATATATATATATATATAGAGAAATAAATATATATATTAATATACAGGGTGTCGCATTCTCGTCGTCGAAACTAAAAAATCCAAAGTAACGAAAAAATGTCGAGTCTTGGAACGTCTGGAGACACTTGACGATCAGAGACACTTGACAAAAATTATCCACTGCTGAGCAAAATTATAGTGGAATTCATTATAAAGTGACAATTATACTAAAATTATTCTATAATTAAGTATATTTTTATGGGAGAATCAAATATAGGCTTTAATCAACAAAATGACTTAAAATAATCTAATACTATTTTTTGAGAACGAGAATTATAGTAGACAGGATTTAAAAATATGATTAATTTGATGATAATCAGCATAATTAGTATATAGTTGTTACTATAGTAAAATATGCTATTCTTTTTTCTCTGTGTATACAGTGTCAAACGAGAACCAATCAGAAGCTTGTGAGCTACGTGGCTGTTTGGTTGAACTCGATTCGTCGATTTTAATCTTCACTATTTTCTCCGGTTGAAGAATAAACGATCGAAATTTTTTTTCGAATGTTAGAGTTCGTTTGCAAATAGTTGCCCAATAGTTGGGCAATTTTTACTATATTATTTTTAATACACTTGCATTTTTTTCAATAAAATCGTATGCGATATTTTTCGTATACAAAGAGGTTTATTTTTCATGACGTTAATTTATCGAAACAAACTCGCTCAACCCTATAGAGACAGTGTCGATTTTCTGTCCAAATATTTGGACATCCTGCATATTTAAACGCCCTTTATTTACTATAAATATTGTCTAAATTTAACACATAAAATGAGTTTTTGTTCTCTAAAATATCAGACAATAATTTAGATGTGAATTTTGGGCAAATTTTTTTGTTCGAATATATTTTAAAGAAAGATACAGTGTGAAAACCCTTAGCTGTCCAACTATTGGGACGTTTACCTCAAAGTGCGTTTGTTTACTTTCGATGTCCGCTTCTGGGACACCTTGTATGTATTTGCCGAGTGAGGGGGAGGGGGATATTAAATACGACGCTAGTAGAACGCAAGCAGAGGTCCTATATACGGGGGCCTCGAGGAAGCATGAATATCGCGATCGTGGCGGCTTTATAATTAATTACCTGTGCCGCGCGCGGCGAGAGAGAAGGAGAGCGCTCAGTGAAGTCGTTCGCTCAACGGACAGGTAGGAAATTTAACCCTCCGCGCGTATACGCGTACCTATATATCGGAGTATGGGCTCTCTTTCTCTCTCCCTCTCTCCCTCTCTCTTTCTCTCTCCCGCGTATATCCTGACGTTACGCGAGAAAAAATCCCCTCGGTACAGCTCGTGCGAACGCGTCTTGTTTATCAATCTCGATATGAGAACTCTTGGGAACGAAGCGAAGAAGCTTTAATTGTCTCTGCACTACGTACACCTTATATTCTTTCCGTAGCTTTTTACGCGCTTCTTATTCCATTTTATTTTTATTCCATTTTATTCCACGCACATACTACACGTCGTAGAAAGTAACTTTAATTGCCGAGGAATTATTTTTTTCACGAGGAAACGTTTGTTCAATTTTTTCTTTTATTTTTTAATTTTACTTACAAATTTCGGTGCATCCGTTTATGATTAATAAAAATTAACGTCGTGTTTTACACACCTCGAAAGTATTACAAAATATGAAAAGCATATATTCTCAGATATATATATGTCTCAATTGAATACTCAGTGAAACTTTGTTCAAGTTCACACTAAATTAAGCAACGCGGAAGTCTATTTTCGTGGCGACGCGTCGTGTGAATATATATCGGGGAGGCGTACAATCGATGACCAAGGCGGGCTTTGAAAATTTATTTTGCATCCGGACGAGAGCTCGGAGAGCGAAGAAACGTTCCAGTTGGCATCTGTCGATCCGATGTCGTGATGGGTAACCGCGTTTCGGCAGCTCTCGTCTAGCAAATGGCGCGAAAAGGACACACACTTGTATACGTTTACCGATAGCCATCTATTTGGGAATAAATAAATACACAATATATCTTGGAACGATTCTCCGGTGTAATATACGCAAGTTTTGCTCTTTTTTTCATTTATTTTCTTTCTCGTCCTCTCTCTCTCTTTTTTTCTCTCTCTTTCTCGCGTTTCTCGAAGAAGATTATCCGTCGGTTCGATCTGACGATTACGTTCATTCGGAATAGATATACATACAAAATGAGAAGAGACAGAGCGTGGAGAGCGAGAGAGAGAGAGAGAGAGAGGGAGAGAGACGTCTGAATAAATTATAGCTCGGTCCGCGGTGTGTATAACGCGTGGGCGGGGTCTGAGGTGACGGAATTAAGATTAGGTCGAACTCTGAAGTGCTCGGGACAAAAGGTGGAGCCCCGGCTGTTCGGCTGGAAAGAGTACGGAGGAAGAGAGTGGAAAAAGCGAGAGAGCGAGATAAAAAGTGAGTAGTATAGGTAAATGTGTATAGAATATGGAAGGGAAGTAAGCCGCCAGAAGGAGAGAGCAGGTGCAAACTTGGCCTGTCAGGAAGTCGCTTACAGCCTCGAGGACAAAAGCTTCCCGCGGGACTCGTGGCTCGAGACACCCTGCGACTCTCCCGTCCCGCTTATTCTCTCGTCCTGCGCGCGGAGATGAGCCGAGTCTGGAAATCAACGGGACGAAGACGCGACCACGGGGATGAGCGAGACGTCGTTTCGCGCCCTCGCTTTTCCCGCCGAGGCAAAGAATATAGAATATAAACCGATAAGAAATAGAAAAAGTCTGATAGCTCAACCGTGTGGCGTAATAAAATTTATTCGAAACCTCCGGCTAAATTCTCGTATCTTTTTTTTTTGTCTACCGAAAAATTCCAACATATTTTTTTTCCTCGAAGTATATGTTGTGGGCTGTTTATATATTTAGTCAAAAATCTCCGGGACGTTTTCGCCGCTGAAAATTTCAAAGGCTTCGCGTTCTGCCGGTTATTTTGACGACCCGTGTCTTTTCCACGAAAATTAAGAATCGATTTCTTTTTGTGTAGACAACACACTGTCAAAAAATCGCTTCGCAGTGTTTTTTTATTTCCGCGTCAAGATGAAAGCTCTTCGACTTTTTTCACGACTCGACAAAGTGTAAACTTGAGTTTGGTATCGCGATGAGTTTCGCGACGTTTTTTTTTTGCGCGTAATAAAAAAAAAATAGAGTGACGGAGAGGCGGAATTCCTCGTGGTCTCTTGGTGATCAAAGGAGAGAGAGAAAGACATACGTTCGGGCTGAGATTGATGTCAAATCGAGAGAGAAGCAGATTCTCGTTTTCAGCACGAAAGTATATGGACACCGCGAGATCTCTCGCGATCTCTTCCTCTTTCGTATTTCGCTATGGCACGATCCGAGTAACCGTCTAATTTATAACTGTCAACGAGCTGGCAAGACGGTTAAGATTGTCACAAAAATAAACGCCACTTCACGACGGCAACTGCTAACCTAACCCCTTCATCTATACTCGACTAAATATTTAACTAACACCGAAAAACGAACATATATTTCCGACGTCTATTCAACTTACAACTGCGAGATCATTATTACAACTTTGTTTCATAAATAATTAGTTAGCTACTACAAAACCATTTGTTAAGTTCAAAACTGATCCAGACACTTTCAAAATTATCTACAATTTATAATCAAGAAAAAAAAAGTTTTTTAATTAACCCATAAATTTTGATCTTATTCCATCAAGGAATCGTTAGCCATCAAAGACAGCCTATATAAGACAATTTTAAGTCTAAGGCCATGGCACGAAAAAAAAATTTGTTCCGTATGTGCACCTCAGAATCTGATAAAATCATTTTTCTTTCTCTTTGTAATGTTCGAAAACGTGAGCGTTAGGAAAATGAGGAAACGTCTCACTCCGTTTTAATTAACGTATAACAAAAATGTCTATCGGGACTTATGCCAGCGTGAAGTTGAAAAAAAAAGATACGAAAAGAAAGAGGAAGAAATGACGAAAGAGCGTCGCTCTCGTTACACGCTCGTCCCAAGGTAGATCCAGATAAACCGAAAATAAATATGTATAGGGTCGTTCTGCCTTTTTTTCTATTTAAAAACTCTCTGTTTCTCGGACTCTAATTATACGGTTCGCTTTTGTAGGCCTCTTGAAATAATTTGGAGGATGTGACCACAGAAAATTCGGTAGAGAGGGGGAAGAGGAAGAATCTCGCCGTATAACGACACGTATATTTATTCATTTTGTAGATCGAAAATCTATATATATGTACGAATGCACACGGAGTCGGGAACGAGCCTGTATACAGATGTAAAAGGCTCGAAAGGGGAATTCTGGGCATTCGAAAAGGCCTGGAAAAAAAATTCTCACGGTAAATCAGCGTGTGTTGCGGAGTCGGGACGGGGTGATGCGTATGATTACACCCTGTCCTCCTGACTATAAATCTCACCGGTCCAATGTGGCTTTCCACCTTTTATTTTCTCACTATTTTTCTATAAATGTGCGGATCATCCCACAGGTATCGCCGTAAAGTCTAATTTTACTCAACCAGCGAGCCTCATCGGGCCAGTCACGACGATTCGTGAAGAATAAATCCTTAAACAGGATCCTTTTTTCCTGAACTTTCAGTACGAGAGAACAAATTTTCTTCCCACTAAAAAAATTTCGAGTCAAATGTCAGATTGCAAAAAATACATATTTCTATCTACTTTATAGCTTATATTTTCTAAACCGTTACCTGGAAAAGAAAAATAATAAAAAATTACGTTTATAAAAGTTGTTGAGAGTAAAATCTGAGAGAAAGACACACTTTTACTAGTTTCGCAGATTTTATTTTTGTTTCATTTTTGTTTTTTTACTCATTGCAGTAAGAGAAAAACATGTAATAGATGCTAAACTATATAAAAGTGATAATTATACTAAATTAAATTAAATTAAATTTTACTTAGAATCTGTCCTAAATATAAATCATCCTAAAATAATTAATATATAGTTGTCGCATTATGGTAAAATCTACTATCGTAATTTCTCTCAGTGCGTTATAGTGAAAAATTTTCGTCAAAAAAGAATTACTAGCCAAAAATTAAAAAAAAATGTTTAATGACCGAAAATTTCGTTTCTAAAAGAGGTGACGAATGTCCGATGAATCGTACCAATCTTTCAAGAATTCCTTTTCGAATGAATATAATAGAATCGCTTAATAACAACAATTATCTTTTTTTTTAGAATTAATAAGCCGGTAATGTTTGGTAATCGCTAGGAATCTCAGGTCTTGACGGTTGAGGGTCATCGGCCTGGGGGAGTATATTAAACGCATTCCCGAGAGCCCGGGGATCCTCGAAAATTGTTCTCGTGAGATAGGGACCTTTTCCAGCCTGGCGACTCGTAGTCTCGTTCTTCGCCGAGCTCTCTAAAGATTAAAAAAAAAGCAAATTCCACTTAAAAAATGTTGACTTATCGTTAGTTTCGGGGTCCAAAAAAATTCGATTTATTTTTTACCAAACATTTTCAGAATAAAAAATGTGCAAAGTGCCATTGAGAAATAAATGGTTTCAATTCCATTCACGCGATGAAAAAATTCCGTAAGACCTGTATATTTTTTGTACTTTTCGTCGGATAGCGCGCAACGTTATTTACTTTCTTCTTATTTGATTTTTTGCTCCCGTACCTCTCTTGCCTTTTTTCGTCAGTCGATATTGCAATTTCGCACAGACGCGAAAAAATAGGAAAGTAGTTTATTTTCTGGAGGAAATTTCAGGATGAGGATAAACGCGCGTGGAAGCCGCTCTGGTCTGTAGACTATGAGGAAAAGAGGACCGGCTAGCCGGAGGGAAGGGGGGGGGGATATGAGAGCAAAGCCCGAGGAGAAAAGTAATTTCACACGAGGAGAAGGAGATGAAGAAGAAAAAGAAGAAAGAGTGGAAGGAAAGGTGGATGCTCGTGTTTTCGAGCTCGAAGCTTTACTTCGTCTCCTCTTTTCTGTCGAGGTCATGTGGCTCACGAAAATTATATGCAACATTTTTCTTTCGAGAAAATTATCGAGACTTCCAAATAGTTATACACACGAGACAGATATATACTATTTTAATTATTAACGCACGTTTTTATAAATACTCTTTCTTCTTGTATATTCAAATAGAATTTTGCTATCGATTTTTAACCATCTTCTAAACCAAGTGATGGCAAAGCACTTTACATTCATTTAAAATGAAAAATACATCGTTCCGTATTTTTCAAAAGAGACGAAAATTTATGATTTTATTGAGATTTAACTAGTCTGAACCGATCAAGATTCGTTAATAAAATCGATCGGAAAAATGGAATTCCCAAAACTTTATGACCATTTACGTGATGTAAACAGGCCAGATTTAAAAAATAAACCGAAATTTTATAGTAGCGCGTGCTTAATCGTTTCTGAATTTGATTATGTTTTAGATATTGTAACTCCACGTTTTCGTGTAAAATTGAACAGGTATTTTCCGAAATATATATTTAAAAAATTCACGATGATCATATTTCAGAACAATCTGTAGCGAGCTTACAAATCTGTATACAGCTAGGAAAAATTATTTTATACTTTTTAGTCTATTTTAAAAACGTGTTAAATTAAAAAAAAATTAGTAAAATATTTTTTATCTTAAAACATTTAGCAGTTTTTATAAAAAATTTATAAAAATTCTACAAATATTTAGTAATAAATTCCATTATAGGAAATTATTTAAGTATAATAGATTAAAAAGTGGCAAAGCAGAAATTTTTTAGTATAGGCTTTATATAGGAACAATGTATTCTTACACAATGTAAAACTGCGTATCGACGGAATATCCATATTTTTTTTATGATCGTACGCGCGTCATATATCACCGCCGGTCGGACAAGCGAGAGATTTCGAATATCCTAGATTGGATAGAAAACATACAGGTTGTTTCAGAAACGGTAGCCTGCTTGACAAAAAACAACGTATTGACAAGAAAACTCTTTTTATTTTATAAAACTCTACTTCATTTCGTTACGAAACTTTATATCGCGATATTAATTTTATATAACATTAAATCATGTAAATAACACGGTTCGATATATTATAACTATTACGAAAAACATGAATACTGTAATTATTTATTTCTCACAGGCAAATATATACATAAATACATTGTTGAATCGATTTTTAGGAGAAAGCGTTTTCTAAACGATTTTACATAAATTACACAATATTCGACATGTATATTTTAATTCATATGTATAACTTTTGTAGAATTTTTTCTGCGTCATTTTTATAGGTTAAAGAAAAACAATTTATTCGTCAAAATACAATTTCTCAGTGAGAAGCTTCTTAATCGTCATCAAATTTTTGCACGACATTTTGGAGATGATTCATCATTTTTAATTTTGGACACATATCTTCAATGTGTACAACGTTCGATATAAATTTTCACTGCTCGTGGATTTGATCGAAAAGTGCTTCGGAACTTATCATACCCGAATTTGATCAGGATGAATATGATTTTCGTCGTTTCTACGATAGATTCTGGGACAGCCTGTAGATGGTGGACTGTATATAGGGAATATAGGTGAGAGTAGAGGGCCGCGACCCGTTGTCTTTTATACATTGTTGAAGCCGAAAGGCGGATTCACAGGAACTCTATCCGCATCTCGCTCTTTTTCTCTACGGTTCCTCGCTGGCTGACTCACTCTATTCCGCTGCATTTAATCGTTACTCCATAAATCAGTCGCGTGAAACCTCTTTCCGGGGTCTCGAACGAAACTGGGTTCTCGTAAAAAAATGAATTACGAGCGAATGGCAGAGCGCGCGCGGTCTCTGCACGACGCGCGGTGAGCTCGTAGCTGATCGGGATCTCCGTTATAATACTCGATCCTGAGCTATTTAGTTTTGGTACGCTCTCTATATACGCTGCTGACCAAACTCCCAGCGGGTGGGAGAACCTCCGTTGGCCCCGATATTGCTTTTTTCTTCCCCATACCCCCTTCCCTTTTGACATTCTCACTCCATAACCGTACCAATTTAGTGACAGAATTATTAGTCGATCTCATTGCAAGAAAATATACGTCTCAAATCCTCAGGGGAATCCAAACGATCATATCGAGATATACACTTTCATCGAGCTTCGGATACATTTTGAATTTATCTGCTTCTCATAAAATAGAGAAATAATCGTCCATCGACGCGACATTTTTTAATCTATCATAGAAATGATATTACTATTGAAAAACCATAAAAGTTTCATTTATTGAAAAATTTTTAAAGGAGCATGCCAGTACAATCAGCGTTTTCGTTGTCTGCACTGAGAGAAATTGCGATAGTAGATTTTACCACAAAATGACAACTTAATACTAATTATTACTTTAAAACTATATCCTTATTTATAAAGTAGAACTGTCACGCTTAAAATGAAATAAATTGTAACCAAATTCATTTACGTAAACTGACAATTTGTAAAAGATAAACCGACCGCATCGCTTGGTATATTCTTATAGTAGAACGATTTATATTTAGGACAAGTTCTAAATAAAATATATATTTAAATTAATAATAATTAGTATAATTGTCATTTTTATGTATAAATTCTACAATGCTTTTTTCTTACTGTATAATTTACGCAGAATAAAAAATATGCTTTGAGATGAAAACGACGCGAGAATAAGAAAAGGTCTCTTTCTGCTCTTCTCGCGTTCTTTCCCCTCACGCTCTCTCTCTCGGGATCGGTCTTTTTCTCTCTCGGGATCGGAGCGATTTCGATCAGCTCAGCCAGGATAATTCACCTGTCGCGATATTTCATTGGCGGTGCACGCGCTCTCTCGTCATCGTGATGCGCATCCATTATAACGAAAAAAAGCCTCCCGTGGCGGACATTGTGCACCAGGCGCGTGTGTGCGCCCGGACAATCGTCCGAACGATAGCGAATGCCTCTCCGTAATGCAACATGCTTTTTATGCATTTATTCAATTACCATAATTGCGTGATTATTCCGTCGGATGCGCTCCCATCGAGGCCCTCTTTCCTCTCGACGTTGAAATGTCTCGAAATTTGTATACCCATTTTTTTCCTTTTCTTTTTTTTTTGATATGCACGCTAACGCTTTCAAACGCACAACGCGGCCTCTGCAACGCGCGATGACAGCGTAGAATGATGGATTAGCGAAAAAAAAAACAGAATAAGCGAGCAATGTGATGAAAAATATTGTCTTTGAATCGTTTTTTTTTTATTCGTCTCTTTTTGTATACTTTTCCTGCTCATATAATTTAATTGTTTTATTGTTTTCGATATATTTATGTATTTTCTATGTATGGCAAAGTTTTTTCATGTCACACTAGTTTTTGTAGAATAATTGTTTTTTCAGTCGGATTAATATTCGATTGTTGTTGATTTTGCAGGAAAATGGTGTCCCGGTAGAGAATGGAGTTCGCCACCGGACGCACAAAGAGCAGCGAGCGACGCGGCGCGACGAGGAGTTTTATATTCATCCGTACTTCTCGGCAGTCCCGGTAAGTCGCGAAGCAATTTATTCAATTTTCTATATCCAGCGACACACTTTTTTTATCGATTCTTCATCAGCGATCGAACGAGTGAATTTCGATTTGCTCCTTTATCTCGGGACGCGAAGCGTGGGCGTTGACGGATATTTTTATTAAATTGGATCGTGCGTTCGGAGCAAAGTGAAATGTACGGCTTCTCCTTTTTTTCATTTTTATTCGCTTCAACGTTTGTTTTCTCATCGGGCGCTTTTGATTTTCCGCATTATACGATCGTGCGTGATTACTCCTCGTTCGACCGCGAAGTACACGCGAAACGAGGGTGCGAACGACTCGCTATAAAAGGTTTTTGCGCGGCCGCGTACGCGCTCGTATTTATGCGGAGCCTCGCGTATGACGTACGGGCAAACGCTAATGCCCGCCAGTGGGAGGAGCGAATCGTTTATGGCATAAACAACTTTTAATCGCTGCAAACCGGGCATTCGCCGTGTTGAATAAATATTGATATCGGATGACGCTTTACACCGCCAATCGCGGCGGCCGCTCTAGTTTATATACGACGCGGCTTCCCGAACTTTTTACCTCACTCCGCGAGAATTTACGCACCGGCCGGACATTAAATTGTAGCCTACGCACTATTTTACTCACATTTACGAACAAAAAAATAGCCGAAATTCATTTTCTCCGTAACAAGTTATTGGGCGAGTTCATTAATTATCATGAATATCGCTTTTCACTTGAAATTTTTCATTAATTTTTTTAACGATGGTACATCTACCGCTTATTTCTACAACGAGCATACAAAATAAAAAAAATATACATTTTATATAAAAGTTCTAGATATTAACATGAATAAGTAAATTTAGAAAAATCAAAAGAATTTGGTTAATATATTATTAAAAAAATTTTTTTTATTGTACATTTACGTACGATTTTATAAAACAAACAAACAAAAGTAAAAATAAGTGCGAGCATACAAACACGTGAAAAATATAAGTTTATAAAAAAAATCCTAAAAATATTTCTCAAACTCGTTGTCATATGATAATAAATAAAATGAAAATTTTTGAAATTATTTATTTTTTCAATTTATAATTTTGAAAATTTACATATATATAAATTATGATGGATGATTTAGAAGTATTCCAAAAATTGTGTTGACAGTGAAAACTGAAAGAATCCCTTTGAATATGGATTAGAAAATAAATCATTGTAACAATATTCCGAGTACAATCGAACGTTTTTAAATGCAATTTGTATAAAAAAGCCTTAAAAAAAGAACACCATATATCGCGTTGCAATGGCAAATACTGAGTGATGTCAACTCCATATAGCTCGATGAGAAAAAGGAATCCGAAAAATCGCAAAACGCCGAGAGGAGCGGGCAAAGCGCGTGGAAAAGATTACAGCGCGTGAGCGAAGAAAGGGCCGGCCCTCTCGTGCGCTTTTGTGCCTCTTTTCTCTCCGTCTCCGTCGTATCATTTTTTTTTCTCTATTTCTCCCATTCCCCATTTTCGTTGCACTTGGTTATTCTCGTGTCTCTTTCTCTCTCGCGCCGGGATCTGGAGGACGGGGAGAGGGTTCCGTCAAGAGGGAGACGGGAAGCGCGAGGGAAAGAGGACGAGAGAAAAAGCATGGTCACCATGGCAACCTGGCGAGGCGGGAATGCGACGGTAACCATGGCAGCGAGGGTCACGGAGTTTCTCTCTCTCTCTCTCTTTCCCTTTCTACACATCGCTCTCTTCTTCTCTCTCTCTCTCTCTCTCTCTCTCTCTCTCTCTCTCTCTCTCTCTCTCTCTAAATATATATACGTATATATATACACATGAATATATATGTACATTATATACATATATATATTTCCTCACTGACTCTCGGACCTCCTTGCACACCAACCTGTCCGTTCTCATCCGTTCTCGTCCGCTCGCGGCGCGCACGGCCCACCTCGTGTGTCCTCCTCCTCCTCTGCTCTTCGTCCTTCTTCCGCCCACGGCTCCCACCCGGGAGACACCTCGAAATTGCGATCCTCATCTTCAACCCTTCCACAGGGGGAGCTCGAGAAAGAAAAACGAGCGGAAAAATTTCGAAAATAAGAAACGGGCACCCGTCCACCGTGAAAAATGATTTTTATCCCCGGACGATACGTGTGCTATTTTTTTCGTTGTTTTTATTGTTGTCATCGATGGAATCGCGAATAAATTATTTTCGAACGACGAGGCTTGTGTTATAATCTTTTGGGATACTTTTGTAATTCCATTGGTCTGTGCATTTTATTATTACGAGGAGCAACGCGGCCGCTTTTTCCGTCTCAACATGTTTGAATTTATGTTTTACAATTATTCTAAGCGTATACTTCATACAATTTCGTTTAATGCGCTCTATA
>JAPYYW010002795.1:0-22090 GCA_030522545.1 Cremastinae sp. A BG-2022a
CACCTTGGATGACCTTGTATTTCGAGTATGTTGTTCTTTAGCCAATTTGCAACAACTTTTCTTAATGAACTTTTACTCGCAAACCACTTTGTCCATGAGGAAAACTGAGTCGAAAATTTGTCGTTTTACTGCCATGACCATATCATCTTAAGAAAAAATGCTTGAAACCTCCGTTTTTTCCACTCACTTTACTTTTTTTAGTCCCTTGTCAAATATTTGGTGTTAATTTGCTGTGTCTACTATAAATAAAAAATTGAAAAATGTGGGGAAAAATTTGATAATGTGAGTTTTTTTTACTCGTATCGAATTTTTGAGTTTTTTTGCTATGTATTTAGTATAAAAATACACTGACACTTAATGGTAAAAATTTAGAGCAAAACGGACCTTTTAGAAACTCGAATCAAATTTTCTTGTTATTTTTCTGTTCAATACCATTTCTATACTTGACAAAAATTTGAAAAGCCCATTGTGCTCGAAAATAATATTTTTAGGTCTTTAAAAATCTACACTGAGAACAAATTTAGTTGAAAATATTTCGTCGAAACAACACTTGTTTATTTGAAATAATTAAAATTCAGTTAAATCAACCAAGAATTTAGTTCAATTTGCAAAATAATATCGTTGAACGTATTGAAACAAATATTTTGTTGAATCAACCAAATTTCGTTCTCATTTTGTACCCAAATATTTTTAGATTTTGGAAATTTCAGGTGCCCCATTTTGCCCCCAGGAGTCCGTCTTGCCCCCCCCCCTTCCTCTATACCACTGACCACTTGTGCACATAACTTGCAGAATCGTGAGTGCTTGCAACTTGTACCGCCAATTTCCGACTACCGAGTTCTCGGGACTGCTCCCCTTCCTTCCTACCCCTTTTCACCCTCTAAAGATAAAATTAAATATAGAATTTGGATTTTTGAACTTTTAGAATTAAGTCGTAGGGTGGTTGTCTCGTCAATGCTGAAAAATTACTTGTTTCTTAAAAATAACAAATGAACATTTTTGTAAACTTTTGAAATATCGGTGAAATATCAACTTTTGAAGTATGAAGGGTGTTTTGAGTTTGTGCAGTAAACAATAAAAAGGTTGAAAAAATTTTTTTTTCATACAAAAAGTCATTTAAGAGTAAAAAATTATTGACAAAAGTTGATGTAAATTAACTGTAGAAAAACGTATTTGAAATTTAAGGTTATTCAATGATCGGGTTTACTCTGTACGGGATTGCACAAAAATGAAATTTTTTGAAAAATCAGATGAAGCTTCTTTAATGACAAAATTAAATTAATTTTAAATTGTAATCTAAAACACGTGCTCTTGTGGAAAGATACATAAAACAATTAAAAACAATTTTTAACAATTAACATATATTAATGAATAGATTCCAAATTTTGTTGTGAAATTTTTACACAACGTTCTGGAAATGTTGTTTTTAACATTTTGAATAACTTTCCATCGTTTTCGTTTTTGAACACAACATCCTTCAAGGAGTCATGTTAATGATCAATAGTAAATTGACTAACTTCCAGAAAAAAAAATCAGACAAACACATTATTAAACACTAATCAGTGTGTAATAAATATTGAAAGTCATTAATTTTTAAATATTTTCAATAATTAACGAAAATTAGTGTCAAATAATGCATTAAAAGATAAATATTTCGTTGAAGGTAAAGTTAACCATGCATGTATTTTTCTATTTAAAATAAAAATTATTTCTGTAATTACCTTGGTAAAACCTAACTTTTTTACACGACAATTAAAAAGTTTGTCAAAATTTGTCTTACCTGTCAGATTATCAATTATGCTTTCAATTTTTTCCCTAAAATTCACTTTTAGTTTTGAAAAGGTGATAAAATATATCTGTGATAATATTTTAAAATGAAATAACTTGTGTTACAGATATTTTTACATTCAAATGCTTCATTTAAAAAATACAAGAATGAGTAAGCGAGACTGTTTTCGAGGTCAAAACTTTTTCCATGGCCTTTCCCAAAAAGTTGAAACTTTTGCGTCGAGTTTTCAAGGGCGTAACTTCGTCCCTAGAGCTTTTCAGATTTGCAGTAACGAGCTTATCTTTTTGCAGGACAAGATGTTGCAACGAAACTATTTTACAAAAAAGACTTTCCTTGCTTGCTGGCTTTCGAAGTTGAAGGGGAAATTTACTCACGGTTAAAGCCGTTCCACCCAGAAAGTTGAAATATAATCTGAGCATTAAACTGAATTTGTACGCTTTTTTTACTCGTGCTTCGGTAATCCTATATTTAAAAGTTCAGTCCTTTAAAACCTTATATAATACATATTTTCATTGTTAAAAATGTGTATTGACGATCATTGTTCAAAAATTTAATTTTGTCAATTTTATTTATTTAACTATATTTTAAAATATTGGAAATGAAACAGTGCAGAGTATTGAGATTTTTTTTTTGTAAATGCATATATGGTCGAATGTATATTTCATCATTACAAAGATCATTTTTTGAAAATACCAAGTTTACTAATTTTTAATTTATTTAACTATTTTTAAATGTAAGTGAAAAAAGTCGAAAAGATTCAGATTTTTTGGGAAATTCTTGGATGGTCGAATTTATTTCATTATTGCAACAATAATTGTTCGAAAATAAGAGTACATCAATTTTTATGTAATTAACTATATTTTTAAATATACGGGATAAATGAAAAAGTCATCGAAACCTTCAAATTTTTTTTTTCGAAAATTCGAAAAAGCTCGATTATGTTGTATTCCGATTAAGAATATTTGAATTCAGATAAACTAGTAAAAAAAAACGAAAAATTCAAATGGTGAGTGGTACATGACGATGATCATTTTTCGAAAATCACATTTACCAAATTTTACTTCAAAGTGAAAAAGTCATAGAAAATATTGGATCGTTTTTCGTTAAAAATTTGAATACGCTCGAATGTAGTTTGTTTCAATTAAAAATATTTGAAATTCGGTAAACGGGTCAAAAAAATTGGAAAGTTCAGTAGCAATGGTGCAGTTGACTAAATGATACGAGCTGTTACGTTTTATTTCACTGCAATCGCGTTTAGTCGTTCGACGAAACAAGAAAATAACTCGGAGATATTATTCCGTGCTCTTTTTCGCAAATAAAAGTATAAAAATAATGATAAAAAATATAAGGAAAGGAATCGATTCGGGGATGAAACGGTTGCTCGAGGGCAGAAATGGCGAACCGGCACCGTCGGGTACGGGCCAACGAATCGATACTCCTGCACACTCCGCCTCTCCCACATTCTCCGTTATTATTATGCTATATATCTATTATTCGTTCAATCATGGAATTTTCCCGGTCCGTGTACCGAAATAAATATTATCGTGAGAAATCATCATCGATTCGTCGGATTTCCTTTCACTCGAGTCACTTTTTTGCGCATGTAAATATTAATCTGAAATTAACCAAAAAAAAATTCTTGAAATACGCGAAAAAAATCGTTAATTTTCAAAAGTTCAATTGAAAATACTTAAGGTAAATATCCCAATAGTTGAACAGCTAAGGGTTTTCTCACCTTATCTTTATTTAAACGAAAAAATCTGCTTCTAATTCACATCTAAACTATTGTCGGATATTTTAGCAATTCAAAACTCATTCAATGTGTTAATTTTAAATACTATTTTTAGTTAATAAATACTTGAACGTTTGAATATATAGAATGTCTCAATAGTTGGACAGAAAATCGACCCTGTCTCTAGGGTTGAGCGAGTTTTTTCCAATAAATTAACGTTATGAAAAATACACTTCTTCGTATAGGAAAAATAATCGATACGATTCTATTGATAAAACAATAATCAAAATACAGTTCACTACCCCAATAAGAACGCAAAAGCCCCCAAGGGGAAGATTTTTATGGCCCCCCACTCCGTGAGCGCTTCGCGCTCGCTGACTCGTTCTGGAAGCGCTCGAGCGAAAAAGCGGGGAAGCGTTCTTATTGAATCGTTCTTATTGGGGTAGTGAACTGTATTAGAAATAATATAGCGAAAATTGTTCAACTATTATGACATTTACCTTAGTGAGATGTGAAAAAATTTGTGCATTAAATACAAGATCAATTTTTATATATTTCAATTCATCTTGAATTTAAAAAAATGAAATTAAACATTTTTTTAATGAACGGTGATTTGTAAAGGTCGGATTGAAAATTGAAAAGTTTTACAAAAAAATGAATTTTTTCATATAAAATTTTCTCAGAAAAATAATCATAAATATTCCACATAAATTTTCCAATATATCCATTTTTATATAAAGTTCATAAATTCCTCATAAACATCAATTTTATTTTTCTCAACAAAAATTAAGAAATTTTCGAAAATAAAATTTATTTATTTTTTCTTATATTTTGATAAAGCAATAAACTTGATTTATTGTTGTACTATTTTTAAAAAGAAAGAGTTTTAGTTATAAAAAAGTAAATTGTTAAAATAGTATTAACTGATATTCTTATGCATAGAGAAAATTTATTATACAAAAAGTTACTGCTTTTTTAAATTATAGTAACACTTGGAAAAAAATTGACAATTTTTGGTACAATACATAGTAATTTTCCATTTTTAAATCATAAAATGACGAAGAATATAGAAATATACAAAAATTTTAAAATATGAAAATTTATATAAAAAATTACTTACAATGACTTGAGGTATTACTATCGCTCATGACACCACTAAGAATGGGGGCAAGAGGGATTAGAAAAAAATAAACTGAAACAACCGAATGTTGTGAAAATTATTTAATCTAAAATACTATCAACTTTAATATAGCTCTTCCGTCCATATGGAAGAATAATAATCTATGATAAAATCAAATCTCCGAATGTTTAAAATTTTTTTCAAGAATCGTTTTTGATAGACTCCAGTCTCCACACGTTCGTATTGGACATGTATGCATACACGCATACTAATATCAGCTGCTATTTAGTTGCGACGTATAGTAGTGGATCCACGTAGAGATAATTATCCAAGTCGAAAGTGCAAATTATCGAAATCGAAATGTTATTTTTTTTTCTAAAAAACTAGACATCAGAAATAGCTGATTCAGGTCCCAAAAAATTCTAAAAATGCTCGACTACTAACTTAAATTTTTTAGAAAAACCGTAAATCCCGTTCTTTTTTAATTCATTATTAAAGAAATGCGACTCTATTTACACGTGCTTAGATGGGGAAAATGAAAAATTGAAAATTAAATATCTCAAATTCTAGACGTCAGAAAATTTTTCTTCATAAGGAAAAGTTATTAGTTTCAATGTCAAGAATATCTATACAAAATTTTAAGAAAATCCTAAATCAACCGATTTTGTGATAGTAATACCTTAATAAAAAAAATGCTGTGCATTGAAAACACATGTTGATGGTTTCTTATTTTTTAATTCATTTGAATCGAAAATGCAACATTTGAAGTACATATGTAAAAAAAAGTGTAAAGGGCTCTTTTGTAAAGCTCGTTGAATTTTCTTTTGTTCCAGCCCGTGGGATTTGTGACCTTTCACACGAGGGCAGGCGCCGAGGCGGCAAAACAGGACTTACAGGTAATAATACCGCTTCTCGCGATTCGCCGATAATATCGTTCGTGGGTGAGATTCTCCCCTTGCCCACTCGTTAATCAATTTTTTAAGGAGCGAGATAAATCCAGTTCATTCGAAAATCACCTCGACAAGAAACTAAAAAAAATATCTCTCGCTACGAAAAATATTATTTCTAAATATATTTTAAATAATCTAACAATTAATACTTGCACGGAAAATATATTTTTCATCGATATTTTTACAATCCACTTCCACCCTGACACCCTTATCTTCGACAAAAAAAAACCATAAACCCTGTCTTTGCTCAAATTATCTGGCACATGGGTCGATGCTCCATAAAAAATAATACAATAACTCTATCGTTTTTTTTTCTTTTTTTTTCAACTCAAAAAACAAATTATTCTCCCTGTCCATCCCCCATCTTCAAACTCCATATTTTATTTTATATATTTTATCGTCATCATTATTATTCTTTCTGTTATTATTATTGTTGTTGTTGTTGCTGCGAATATTCTCTCTTTTCAAATCCATGATTTTGTTTTAACTTTCGTTTATTTTATTTTATTTTATTTTTTTGATAATCCACCTTGTAGTCACGATTGTCACGAAGTAATTGTGGTCAGCAGTAGCGAAAAAAACTTTTCCTTTTCTTTATTTTTCAACTCGTTTCCATCGTATCTTTCATTTTCCAGAACATAAGATCGGAATTTTGTTTTTCGTGTGTGTGTGTAAGATATGAAATATTTGATATATTAATATTATTTGACGGCCTGTCTTGTATATTTTATATTTCTTCTTGTAAAACCACACGGTGCGCAAGATTTTTGTGATCACTGCAAAAACGAATATCCGGACGAGTATAGCCTCTCTTGTCGTTGTATTGACGGATTCGCGATAAAATTGGAAAAAACCGAGACGAATTCTCTCGCGCGCGCGAGAATCGACGAACGCAGCGATGAAAAATTGTTGAAAGGCAAAAAACACTCTGAGACAACGGGGCAAGACTTTCGTGATGTTGCGCGAGAAGGGAAAAAATTGGAGATCGTAAGATCGCGCGATCACGAACGTGCTTGGGACTCTTGACAATTTTTCAGCGAGGAAGTACGAAAAAAAAAAAATTAAAAAAGAAAACGCGTTAAGAAAGAGAGACGATACGATCGTGATTATTTTTTGTATTTATTTTTTGTTTTTGTTTTTTTTTTCATTAGTTGATACTGTACTAACCCAAACACACTGAGTTCGATATTGTAGTAGCTGTTGTGCATTTTACCCTCCACCACTGGTCTTTCACCCTCCTTGCTGCCAGAAATGACGAAAAAAGATTGAAAAATGTTAAATATATGAAAATATTGAAAAAATATATAATAATATGAAACAACTGTTTTTCTCATTGTAATTTTGAAGCAACGAGGGTGGAAAGCGAATAAAAAAAATTAGAATAAAGTTTGTTTTTTTTATTCTTTCTTCATGAAAAGTAATCGAAAAGAATGACTTTGTTGATAAATGAAAAAGAGTGAAAAAGAGAAACATGTAAGTAAATCCCAAAACCTCGCCACTTTGAAAAGCCCACCAAGACACAAAAACCACATCCCCCCGTTTACTAATTTAGGGCTATCTATCTATTCCAGCAGGGGGTTAAATTCGATCCTGAAATGCCACAAACAATACGTTTGGAATTTGCAAAAAGTAACACAAAGGTTAGCAAACCCAAGCAACCAGCCGCTGCAGCAGCCACCTCGCACCCCGCTCTGATGCACCCTCTAACCGGACGTAAGTATGCACCACCGCCGCCACCATCTTCGCGTTCACTCGCTGCTATTTTTCTCTTATCTCCCACCCCCACCCCCCACTCCATCCCTTGTTTATTATCCCCCATCTCTTTTGTCTCGTTTTATACGTGTCTTTTTTTCCCTTCTTTTTTTTCTTCGCCACCCCCTCCCCCCCCCCACTCTCCCCCTTTTTTTCTCATTCTTCTCCTCCTCTTCTGTCAACTTTCGTGTCTCTTGTGTTTTTCTTCCACACGACACTCGCACGGACTCTTCCTCCACGTTTCTCTTCTTACGCCTCTCATATTAACCTCACTACTTGATTTTCTTTTTTCTTTTTTTTTTTTTTGCTTTTTCCCCTCATCGGACAGAACACGTTGCGAATAGGGAGAGACTCTTACGTGTATACCCTGATTTTGGAGACAGGGAAATATTTTTAAAATTCTTGTTTATGATGGTGTTTATTATTGTTTTTTCAATGTAAATTGATTGATTTGTCAGCAGTGAAATATTGGGGAGGCTTTTTCAGCGAGACTCATCAGGCTCGCTCGTAACTTTTCTGTGTGCCTTTTCGTGTTCCTGAAACGTGATTGATAGTCGAACAGTTAGTGTGACGTTACTCCCAAACGAGTTTTTCGATCCAAACGGAGTTCAGGATTAATTTTGGTATATTATTTCGAAGAATCATTTTTTTTACGATTTTTATATAAAAAGTATTTGTATCAAATTTTTATATGATTCACTAAATGGTTTCAGAGTTATCTTCAAACAGATTCTGAATTCTTAGAATTATAATATTGCTTTTTATGGAAAATTCATATATTTTTCCTGAATGTTGTCAAACTTATTTTCATGTTTCGTATACTTTTATGGATGAGTTCAAAATTTGAAAATGTTCCACTAAATTTTGATGTATTTAATTATTTCAACAATAACAAGTATCAAAATTATTTTAAAAGTATATCTAAACTAGAAATTACATAATGGCCTTGAAAAAATGAAAAAAAATGACTAAAATATGAATTTCATATATCACCAATTTATTATAATAAAAAATCCATTTTTGTTAGGGACAATATAATTAGGGACATTTTTTAAACAATGATTATTTTCAAAAGTTTCGTTTCTTTGAAAGATTTAAAAACAGATGATAAATATTTAATTCACATGTGATAAAATAAAAACTTAATTATGAAAAGAAAACATATAAATATAAAATCATTAGATTGCATTTTTAAAGACAATTTCTTGAAAAACTGATGATAAACTTTATCGTAAACTACATATAACAAATTGTGATTTTCAACAAAAAATACCTCAATTTTTCCATGGTAAAGCTTTCAATTTTCCAGACACTCGAGTGCAACATTGAAAAACATTTGTGCAAATAAGAAAAAAAAACAATTTTCTTTAAAGTTGCATCATGCAAGTATCGCCTTAATTAGCAAATCCAGTTGGATCGATTAATCCGTTTTGGTACTCAAGCGGGCTCACCTCAAACGGGCAATTCAATGCAGTTTGTGATTTCGAGTACGCCCGTTCCATTAACCGAATTATTTAACCAACTTAAATATATGGCCACTGCGAGCAGATAATTCACAATTCTACCCCATTGTGTACAAACTGGCTCGCATTTGAATTACGGAGCGAGCGCTGATTAATCGTCACAATTGATTCGAGTTACATTGGCTTTTGCAATTTCAATTCGAAATTCTAAATTTGAATATCGCTGGTTGGTTCAGGTAGTTCGATCAGTTATTTCGAGTCAAACGAGTGATTTTATTGAAAATATTTATAGGCTTTATTTTGAAAATCACATACATGCATTAGGGTGGTCCAAAAAAAATGAATAACTTAATTTTTTTCGCGGACACACGTTTAATATCTTCGGAATTATAAAAAAAAGATGCCACACTAAATTTCAGCTTTTTAAAAAAAATTATAAAGGTGGCGATTTTCAATTTTTTATTTCCCATTTAAATAACATTGGAAACATTTTCTTTTTCAGTCGAAATTTTCTAAGTCAATGACGGAGTGATTCACACATATGCCCTTACATAATTTGTAGAAAATTTGGCACTCTACAAAAAAGGTCTCGTATAATTTTTTGATAAATTGATTCCTTCAAAAGTTATTCAAGATTAAAGTATAAATTGCGTAAAAATTTACTTTTGCATGTGTCAATCTGTATAAAATTAATATAATGTAAATATTTCAACTAATTAATACAGCAAAAAAATGTACTGTTAATTTTACATTTATTTCGTATATTAAAAAATAACTCACCTCAATATTGGTCTATTTTTAAAAATTATGATATTACACATGATAATATTGCTATAGAGCCAATTTAAAAAAAGATTCTCAAATTATAAAATGATTGAATGATATAATTTTGTACCACTTGAAAAAAAAAAGAAAAGAAAATCCGTAATATTTTACAAGGATCGGTATACAGATTTATACCTGTAAAGGTGAATTGTTACACAATTTCGACTTTAATCTTGAATAATTTTTGAAGGAGTCAGTTTATCGAAAAATTACAAGAGACCTTTTTTGTAGAGCGTCAAATTTTCTACAAAAATATGTAAGGGCATATATGTAAGTTACTTCGTTATCGAGCTACAAAATTCTGAATGAAAAAGAAAATTTTTCCAATGTATTTAAATGGGAAAAAATTGGAAATCGCCACCTGTAAAAAATTTTCTAAAGGGCTGAAATTTGGTGTGGCATCTTTTTTTATCATTCTGAAGATATTAAACGTGTGTCTGCGAAAAAATAACATTAATAATTTTTTTTGACCACCCAATGCATATATGATTTTAATCAATAGCATATGCATATACTATTGATTTAATAATCACTTTTAATGTATAAAAATAGATTGTCACCAACTCTAGAATCATTCTCAAGAAGATATTTTAAATGATTTACGCCAAAAAGTGATAATAATTTGTAATAAACTATTCAATTACACAGTCAAGTATAATTTTTAGATTCATACGTTATCCATTTGATTGAATTTATCAAATTTCAGTTTTTGGGTTAGTTGGATAAATTTAATGTTAAATCATGATAATTGAAGAACAACATTCTCTAATCTCCAATCAATAATCTCCATAAAATACCATGTATAACCTACAAAAGAGCTTTACTTTAAGAATCTTTCATTAAAAAACAATATTTAAAATATTGATAAAATTTTGAAAATATGTTAACCAAATATTTAAGAATTTTTCATTAAAAAACAAAGCTATCAATATTCATCATATTTTAAAAATAGGTTCATTTGTCTGCATGAAATAAAATGTTTGTTGACGAAAGTTGGATTTTTTTACTGATCGAACTACCTCAAAGATGGTCATTGATTAAAATATCTAATTGGTTAAAAAAACTGTCGTTGCGTCAGTTGACGTATTTTCATTCATCGTATCAGTACAACTGGATCGATTTCTATACGACTTGAAATAATAACCGGACTGTTCCTATATCTTTTCTGTCTCTGTGTCTCATTTACGAATTTCCTCCTGGTCGATCTAATGCTCCACACATTTTCCTCTCCTTTCTCGTCCCGGATCAGTTTTTCCTCACGAATGCACCAAACGTATACATGTATTTAGTGAAAAGACTGAAATCGCACCATTCCACATGTCATGATCCTCTCACCCGTGCAGTCGTTTCAGGCTAACTAATAATGTTATTATTATTATTATTATTATTATTTAAATTTGGCAATTAGGGAATAAATTCGGTTTAGTACAATATATTTATTTACGTAAGGTTGTTTTATAAATGAATTTTTAAAAATAAATACTTATGTGTGATATTAATTTCGAAAAAAATCGAACAGACGCTTATTCCTGATGTGTAATTTTCATCCTCGGAAAATTGGAAATTTCATAAGCCTCCCAGGTTTTGAAATTTTAGTTGTAAGCTTGATGCGTACTTCGATTTACGATTTTTATGAAAGATCAAAGAGGTGCTCAAAGAGGTGATTGAAGGATTTTCTTTAAAATATTACATAAAAGATACAAAAATGATTTTCAGGAGGTATCATTGATACGACAATAAGTCAAACGAGATAGTGTTTGGTTATTTTTTGAAAGAAACGTAAATCGATCAAAATTGAGATAAAATAAACTTATTTTTTATTAAATATACCACTTTAAAGGATTATGCTGGTTGAAATAATAAATTTTAATATATAACAGATTAATATAATAAATATAATTGTAAAATCATTTTTATTTTTTGATTGTTTGATATTTAATATTGTACTTTAATGGCTTTGAAAAATTCAATGACAATAAATTTTCATGATAAATAATTGAAACTCATGAAATTTAGATTTGTCGAAAGTTCACTCTAAATGCATAGATTTTTTAAATCAAAGAATGTTTAAAATCAAATCATAAGACTGTGGCTTTTATTAAATTTATTTCGACAGGGTAATTTTCATTTTTTTACCCCAATAATACTTGAAATTTTGTTTTAAAAAACTACAATAATATGCGATATCAAATGAAAAAATTCAATGTAGCCATTATTCATTTTCGTATTTTCAGTGATATTTTCAGTATTTTCAGTAGGTATCTATTTAAAGAACTGAGATTTCGCAATATTGCTCGTGATATTTCAAAATTATCTTTCATTTTTTCATCTCTTCTCCTTATTGAGATGAAAAATTTCAGAAATATATTTTACGGAGGGTCGTGCTACTACTCGATTGTCAATTGACTATTTTTTACGAAAAATTTTTAATTATTGTTTTCATCATATATTTTTTAATATTGAAAAAGATCGTGTAAAATTTGTAGTTGGAAATTGGTAATTTCGTTGAAAGTTAGTAAATTGGCTTCTTATTGCTGTTTGCTTAATATTTTTTAACATTTTTAAAAATTAATGAAAGTGTGTAAGAACTTAATATAATAAATGAAGCATGAAAAAATAAATATTTCGTTGAAAGTCGATTGATTGGCTTCTTCATCAGCTGGAGATGTCAGTTTAGTGAAATTTTTCGATTCCTCACGAATCGTAAAAGAATCGTTCGTAATTCATTTCAAATTTTACCAAAACTCTTCTTAGTTGTCCAATCGATAAAAAAAATTCGATAAAAAAAATGTGATAATCATTCGCAAAGCCTCGTGATAAAATTGTAAATTTTTAAATAAAATTTCTTAATCAAATGGTCGATGATCCATGCAAAACTTTTTGACTTATCGCACAATTTTATTATCTCTACAACATATATATTAATTTTTTCAGATTGTATTTTAATTGATCTGTTTATTTTGATCAAATGACACTCATAGCAGCACGACCACGTATTTTCTCTTTGACATTTTTTTAAATTTGAACCAGACTTTAAAGAGTGAACTACCCTAACGGTGAAAAAATCACAGATCGCTCTCGAGTGTTTATTTAAGCGGATTCTCCTTCGTTTATTTATCTTTTCATCAATTTCGGACACTGTCTCGACGCGGTCTGTCGACCGTGTCTCGGGAATCGGAGGTCAGCTATGCGAATCGATAAAGTGCAGTTCTCCACCTAACCTGGCCGGACTAACGTAACCCGGAGCTCTCACGTCGAATTTATTTCCGAGCCAGTTGAATTTCAGTCTCGTCCACGCGGTCTGCCTCGTCGATGTTGTTCAGTCGAAATTGACGTTTGTTCCCGCCCGTCCATCATTTTTCTACGACCAAAAATTCAGTTATCGGAAAATTATATTCATTCGGAAATGATACCCGTTAGCGGGGGGAAAAAAGCTCCGAGACTCCGGCGTCGAACTGTAAAGAGAGGGAAAAAACGAATCGAATTTCAGTCTTAGAATCAAATTTTATATTTTACCGGTACGATTCCTGACAAATTTACGTTTAAAAACAAACGGAAACGTTTTTACGAAAAAATCTAGAAATTTATTTGTTTTTTCATCTCTTTGTAAAAAATATTGTATAAAAAGTTGTATTTATTATTTTACGTTTCGTTTTATTTGAATAACAAAAAAATGTGGTATAGTCAAGAATTAGTTTAACTAAAAAGACAATAAATTTACATTTGAAAGCGAAAGAAAACATTTTTACGAAGAATGCTATTAAATTTTTCTTTTTTACTTCTTTGTAAAAAACATTGTAAAAATATTTATTTTTTATCTTAGTCGTCAAGAATTAATTTAACTAAATAGACTACAAATTTACGTTTGAAAGCAAAAGAAAACATTTTTACGAAAAACTCTATATATAAATCTTTTTCTTCTTCATTTCTTTGTAAAAAACATTGTAAAAGAAATTTTAATTATTATTTATTATTTTATATTTTATTTTATTTGAATAATATAAAAAAATATATATAATGGTCAAGAATTAATTCAGCTGAATAGACAGACTTTACCTGTGAATATTACAAATTTGCAACAATTAAAAAGATAATTCGTTGGACGAATCTGAATAATAATTTAAAAAAAGAATAGTAATCGCGAATCGTTCAACGCGAATTTGTTCAACTGAATGGACAGATTTTACCGGTAAATAACAAGAACTCTGTAAAAATATGCATTTATGGATTAATCATTATCAGAAACAATTTTATGGTAAACGATAATACGATGTCCGCTCACTGATAAAGCTCTGGCGCGTAAATAAAATGCAAAGCATATACTTTGTCATTCGTGCAGCTTTGCACGTTCGACGTCGATATTTATGTCGATGGTGAGAGCACTTTTCTTTTTTTCTTCGTCATTTTACCGAGCAAACAACAGCGCTCCCTCGCGTTATACGATCGATCTGAGCAATCGTTGCATGTCTGAATGTGCAATAAGAATTCAAATGAAACCCTTTTTTTCCCTCCGTTCGGGCCGTAATTAAAAAACAATTTGAGAACCGCGATCTTTGATCTTCAAACCTTTCGTTCCGACTCGGCACGAGAGGCTCATTTTGAAAAATCGATTCACGCGAAATTGGGCCAGAGAGTGACGAAGCCTGACGCTCGCAAAATATTTCCGACTTGAGAAATCCGAGGATGAAAATTTATTCCTTATACTAACTTTTGTCGTTAATAATTTAAGGATGTATGAGCGATATTTTCAAAAATATGAGAATTTTATAAATTTTTGATATTTTGTTGTTCCTTAAGCATATGATAAAATGTTGTGCCAAATTTCAAATTGTTTTACTGTTTGGTTTAAGAGTTATTAAACTCCAAAGTTTTTAAGATTTAACATTGCTTCTATTATGGAAAATTCGTAAATTTGTACTGAATACAAATTTCAAAATATGCGAATCTTGTGAATATTTTTTTAATACATTTGTATATAGTGGGGTTCATCTTGTATCAAAACAGTAATTTCAAAACATTTAACGAAATTTCTTAAATTTAATTGTTTAAACGATAAAAAATGTTTAAATTATTGTTAAAATGGACTCGAAAATTATTATTAAAATATGCTCAAGTTACTAATTGATAGCCATCAAACAAGAGACTCAAAGAATTGGCAATTTTTTAGAAAAAGAGTCTAGATTTTACAAATTTAACGTAAAAAATTTATTTTTTGCTGAGATTGTCTGTCCCATACATCCTTAACGAAATATATTTCATGTCTGAAGAGGATAATATGTGTATAGAATAAAATAGATGTTATAATATATATTTAATAAATATTTAATAGATATTTATAGAGATAACGACGCAGTTTATATACTTGGATGCTCGAAGTGTGATTGTGATGGAATTTTTCAGACTTAGGAAGTCCCTTCTTCCCGGGTGGACCGGAATTATGGCATCATCCTCTGGCATACTCGACGGCAGGTGAACTGCCCGGAACGCTACAACACGCGACGCTCGTGCATCCCGCGTTGCATCCTCAGGTCCCCGTACGTTCCTATCTTTGACTATCTGCAGACAAAGCTCTGGAGCCGCCGACGAGCGCCCCGATGCACGTTAGTGATGATACATGACTATCGTTTCTTCCTTTTGTTTCTGTTTTTTTATTTTATTTTTTTTTTTATTTTTATTTTTTTTTTCAAACTTTTTTCAAGTCTTGTCTCACGATTTTTGGCGAGTTTCACCATGGATGTTGAGTTTTATTTAACCCTTCGTGTGTACACTATATTTTTCGATATACATACGGTGCGTACACTGGGTCTTTTGGGGAACAGTCGATTTTTTAAGGAGGTTTTATCGTTTCTCACGTGATAAATATTTTTCAACTTTTTTCGGTAAAATTTGGCACACATTGAGATTAAGGTGGTTGGTCTGTAAAATAAGCGTCGACAGATTTCGTTAAAATTTTGCATAAACGTTATCTTTAAGGTCATATACATATGTTTACCAAATTTGATGAAGTTTCATCGTGTAGAAGTTGAAATATTTAATGGCAAATATCACATTTTTTTGTATACTCTCCATAAGAGTGCGTGTTAAAACTATAATTTTCAGCAATAAATATCTCGAATTCCAGACGGTAAAGTCACTTAAAATTTTTCAGAGAGTTTTATATAACATAGTTGAAACTATATTTCATTTTTCAGAAAAATCTATCGAAAAAAATTAGTCAATTATACATCAAGTATATTTAGTATTCATGACCTTAGATAACCTTGGATTTAGAGTATGTTGTTCTTTAATATATTAGCAACAATTTTTCTTAATAAACTTAATCTCGAAAATTACTGTGAACGTCAGAAAAACGCCATCAAAACGGGGGAAACTTTTGGATTTGACTGTCACAGACCAACCACCTTAATGTGATACCTAACTTGTGTCGAAATTTCAATAACTTCCACCGTCTGGAAATCGAGATATTTATCTTTGAAAATCGAATTTTTTTGTGACTTTTCTCATAAGACCCCGTGTTAAAAGTTATTATTTTGCACAGTGAATATCTCGACATCGGTACGATAAATCTTTCTTAAATTTTAAACGAATTTTAATATGCCATCAAGGAATATTAATTTTCGTCAGATTAACTTGAAAATAATTTCACTTGATGATTTTTGCCTTTACTTTACACGTAAGACGAATGCGCGATACTATACGATACGATAATACCTCCTTAAAGTGTTTTAGACTTAATTCTGAAAAAATTATAAAATTATAAATTCTGAAAAAATTATAAAATTATTAATTCTGAAAAAATTCTTAGTTATTACTTTTTGATGTGTGTACACTACATGACTCAAAAGTTGCCAATGTCAAACGTTTAAAACCGTTATTAATTGAAAAATACTTTAAAAAGCATAAAAAACGGAATTTCGTTAAAAAACATTTGTAGCTGTACACTAAACGAATATTAAGAAAAATCGGTTTTAGGCTTTTGTAGCTTAGGCTATAAGCTTTCAAAAAAATATAGGGTCTTTGGTGCGTGGACTTCGAACAATTGTATTATTTAATCTACTAAAAGTGGGGAATATTTTAATGGAAAAATAACGGACTTATAAATGAAATACACAAAAAAGTTTTATTTTTAAGATTTGAGTCCTTACAAAATAACCAAAATATTATCAAATTTCATGAAATATTTACTTTAGTTATGAAAAAAAAACTAAAAAACTACGAGAAAAGAGAGAAAAAACTGCATTGATTTACCCTCAAAAATACTGTCGTCGTGTGTATACTGACCCTTTTAGGAAACAGGAGTGATTTGCACTAGCTGATGGCATTTGCAGATGAACTATCAGACCAGGGCCTTCCTTGGGCCTTTTAGTCTCTACTACTATGTATCTAGATTTTTTAGACAATCTAACCAAAGGAATTTAAGTTTGAAATTTTGACTTTCCTTGAAAGACCCAGTGTACACTGGTAGGTTAAAACTGGTAGAAAAATGAAGTTTTTGTTCGTCGATGGATTTTTATTGTATGGTAATTCGATGATGAATGACGTCGAAGATTTCTTGGAAAAATTCATCATGTATTGAGTTTCATATAATACATACAATTACGTATGGTAACAAAATTTATAATCTAGAATATTAAGATTTTCGTTCTTTAAAGTTTTATTTTTGCAATTTCTCGTAAAAGTCCATTTGTTAAAAGTTTTCATTTTATACAATTCAAATATCATATAATTTACATTAATAAAACATTCTCAAATTTTGCACGCAGCATAATATGATGTTGAAAAACATAAATACAAATTTTCAATGAATTGCGTTTTATAGTTAATCTAAACGTCTGAACGCATTCATCATCATACTACCTCAAGTTTTTGTGCTCTGCATTTATTTCTGAAAGTTACTTTGATAGTGAGAGAATTTTATACGAAAAAATACTAAATTTTTTGAGTAACATAGTAAAAGATCAGCCAATTTTTTATAAGATGCAAAATAGTATATATTGTGACAATTGTAAATTTCTTTTAACCATAGCATAATTTCTTCAAAAGTAACAAAAGATTATTCTAGAAAAAAAAAATCTTTTATATAAATTCAAGTCATTGTAATATCACAATAGTTATAATTTTGAGAGTTTGTCCATTTCATTTTCATTTTTGAAACATTTAAACAAACAAATGTACTTCAAATTAACATCTAAATTACTGTGTGATATTTTAGTGATTTAAAAACCATCATATGTCTTGATTTCAATTAATATTTATAGCAAATAATTACTGAAACCTTTGAATATGCAGTTATTCTAATATTTGAACAGTAAAATCGAGCTTGTCTCTAATAATTAATGAGTTTGTCCCCGGAGTTGAATATGCTAAGATTTCTACATTTATATAAGAAAAATAATCCATACATGAAGAATAAAATTAGACCATTTAAAATAAACTATAACAATTTTCGTTCAACTTTTAATAAATTAATAAATATTACAACATTTCCCATATATCTGTGTTCGAACAGTTCAATTTTTATTATGGTACAGTAATAAAATTTCTAGCAATCGTATTTTAAATGTTGATAAAAGAGTAATGCAGCTGCTATGAAAAATAAGTAATAAATTAACTTTGGCACTCAACAAACTTTAGAGGGAAAATTATCGTATTTTCGAATCTTTTAACAATAATCCATACTTTTATATTGGAAAAAAGAAAACATTCAAATTAAAATATAAATAGTATCGTTCAACTTTTAAGAAATGTTTAATTATTAGGATGTTTTTCATGCATTTCTAACGTCTTCAAAAACTGATTCTCGTGTGCACAAAAACTTAAAATTTCACTGAAAAATTACTGAAAAGTTAACTGTAGCACCCAACGAACTTTAGAGTGAAGATTGTCATATTTTCGACTCTTTAAGGAAATTCCACCATGGTATATCGTTTTTAGTTCACACTTGGTTAAAATTTCCCATAAACTTTTTTTAACGTCGTATGCACACGTATGTTAATTTTTAGAAGGTTTTACCATGCAGAAGTCGAGATATTTATTGTCAAAAATGACTATTTTCTACAGTCTCCCATAAGAGCGCGTGTTAAATATTGCGATATTCAACAACAAATATCTCAACTTCTACATGATGAAGCTTTCTAAAATTCTGCATACATTTTTATACAACATTGAAGAGCTTTGTTTAGTTTTTTTCTTAAGTCTAAACTAAATTTTTTTTAATTTTGTTAATTACATAGCAAGCACACGTCACCTTAGATGACCTTGTATTTCGAGTATGTTGTTCTTTAACCAATTTGCAACAACTTTTCTTAATGAACTTTTACTCGCAAACCACTTTGTACGTGAAAAAAAAACTAAGACGAAAATTTGTAATTTTACTACCATGGCCATATAACCTTAAGATAGTTCATTCATGACAGTCAAATCAAAAGTTTTTATCTTAATTTATATCCGTACCATGAGGTTTTAGAGCTTAAGTTTATTAAGAAAAGTTGTTGCAAATTGTTTCAAGAACAATAAATTCAACATTCAAGGTCATCCAAGGTTACCTGTACTTGTTACATACGTATGAAAATTTAAAAAATCATAATATTATAATTTTTTTAAAAAATTAGCGAAAGCTTCTTTGAAGTACAATAAAAAGCTGTGTTAAGGGGTTTCGATAGCCTTGGCGAAAATAAATGAAAACAAATGAAGTTTTACATGTTAAAAGTATAGGGAATCGAAAGAAGACGATGAAAATTTAAAGAACGTTTTTTGCCACTAAACAAATTTATATAAATTCTGAAAAAAAATCGTCTACGCATTGTTTTTGAGTAATCAAGTATTGAAGTTTCATTCTTATACACGGAAAGTATATCTATATTGTCTAAAAATCGCTATTTCCTGGTTCAATTGTTCGGAAAATAATTAGACGAAAATTCGAAAAAAAATCGTGTTTACGCATTTTATATGAAAGAATATCCTCTCCAAATTTGAACGAATTTTTATTATTTCGTTATAACTATCGAAACCCCTTAAATTTTAAGAAGGTTCACCATCTAGATTTCAAGATATTTAGGATTGAAGATTGCAATATTTAATAACACGTACTCTTATGGGAGACTGCAGAAAATATTTTTGACAATAAATATCTCAGGTTTGGGGTGATCAAACTTATTCAAATTTCACAGATGTTTGGATAATGTTTTAAATAACATATATGTCAAATTTCAACCATTTCTTAATTCAACTCTTCTGTGGACGTACTACCTTAAACATCAAAATCCATTTTCGATCGACAGAGAAAACTGATCAGAATTGCAATAAAATAATAAAAAAAAAATCCTGAGAATTTCCGATCTGTCACCACGTCACGATAAAAACCATAATAATCTCTCGTACAAAATTCTCTCGGTGCGTGAGATAATTTTTCAAAGTGATATTAATCGCCGATGAGTCGAAACGTCATTTTTCGCTGCAGGAAGGGGGAGAAAGGTGGGGAATCGATAACGGAGTCGACGAAATTGAAGTTACTCGTTGAAAATTGTTCTCGGCGGAATAAAAACTAAATCGGCCATTTTCATTCGCGTGTACGACGGGACAGGGTCGATAATAATGGCGGAAAAAGTATAGTTCGAGTCGAACATCGGGAAACGCGATGTGTATTCCGCGTGTATACGAATATACTCGAATGGCATTCGTCGATGTGTCGCATCGAACACGAGAACGCGACGACACACGATCGACTTCTTCCAATCCTCGCCATCCGACTCGTCTAACGGTTATCTTCCTTATTGCGTTAAGCTCCCCGGTACGATACCAAGTCAATAACTGTCAAATCTACAGTCCCAGTGCGCCAACGATTGAAAGCGACAAAAAATGAAACGAATGAATAATGTAATCTCGTTTTTATCAGGATATTCTTTCAAGTACTTCGCAAGTCATTTTCGCGTACCACTTCTTTTGAGGTTTTTTTTTTGAGGTAGTACATCCGTGACAGACAAAAGAAACATTTTTATCGTAGTTTTTCTCCGTGCCATGTGGTGTTTTAGAGCTTACATTTATTAGAAAAAGTTGTTGCTAATTTATTCAAGAACAATATACTTAAAATTCAAGATCGTTCATGGTGACGTGTACTTGTATATGTATGAAAATTAGGAAAACCTTTTTTTGGGATTTTTTTTAAAATGTAATTGAAGGTTCTTTTGAAGGACTATAAAAAGCTGTTCCAAATTTCAAGAAGTTCTACTTCTTAGAAGTCGAGATATTCACAGTTGAAGATCGCAATATTTGAGGTAGTTCTTCTGGTACATCAGTCAAATAAAAAATATTCATCTCGGTTTTTCTGACGTTCGAAGTAATTTGCGAGAATAAGTTAATTAAGAAAAGTATTTGCAAATTGACTAAAGAACGAAATACTCTAAATTCAGGGTCATCCAAGGTCGGGTATACTTGCTACATGATTTAAGAAATTTTGAAACAATTTTATGTCAGATTTTTTTAAAAAACTGAACAAAGTTTCTTTGATATTATATAAAAATCTGTGCAAAATTTCAAGAAGTTTCACCATATAGAAGTCAAAATATTAAAGGTTGAACATAGTAACATCAAACACGACGTGCTCTTATGGAAGAGCACGAAAAATCATGATTTTTAACAACAAATATCTTGATTTATACCTTTTTAAATTTGGACCACATATTCAGATCACATCCAAGAAGATTTGTGCAAGTTTTCAAGGAAATTTGTCCAAATTCATTTTTCACTATATCTTAAGATAGTTCTGTCAGTACAGTAAAAACAAAAGTTTTTATGTCATATTATATCGATACCATGTGGTTTTTGAGCAAAAGTTTATTAACAAAAGTTGTTACTAATTGTTTCAAAAACAACATACTTAAAATTCAAGGTCATCCAAGGTCACCTGTACTTGTTACGTATGTATGAAAATTGAAAAATTGCAATTTTAGGATATTGTTTAAAAACTTGAGGAAGCTTCTTTAAAGTACAATAAAAAGTTGTAAAAATTTTTAAAAAGTTCCATTACCCAGAAGTCAAGATATTTAGAGTTGAAGATAGCAATATTTAACACGTGCTCTTATGGGAGACTGCAGAAAATAGTGATTTTTGTCAATAAATATCTCGAGTTCTATGTAGTGAAACCTCTTACAATTTAATATACAGTTGCACATTGTATGAAGGAAGGTTTTTGCAAATTTTTAACAAAATCCTAAGAAAACGATTTTTTGATAGAACTACCTTAAGCTTGTTCTGGTTTTCTATAGAATTTCTTCAAACATTGCACATATGTTCTTTAACGTAGTGCTCAAGTGTGTGTCAAATTTTAAAAGGTTTCTCTATCTAGAAGTCGAGATCTTTTTATAACTTTCCATAAGAGCCTGTGTTAAAAAATGTGATTTTCAACATGAAATATCCTGATATCTAGATAGAGAAACCTTTTAAAATTTGGCACCAACCTTT
>JAPYYW010002796.1:0-38744 GCA_030522545.1 Cremastinae sp. A BG-2022a
ATGGCGAAAATAAATGACGTTTTACATGTTAAAAGTATAGGGAAAGGAAATTTGTTAAGAACATGATAAAAATTAGAGAGAATGTTCTTTGTCACTAAAAAAATGTATATAAATTCAGAAAAAAATATCGTCTACATTATTTTCGAGTAATCGAGTAGTAAAGTCACGTCCTTATACACTCAATGTATATCTATATTGTCTAAAAATGGCTATTACATGGTTCAATTATTCGAAAAATACGTAGACGAAAATTCTAAAAAAAATTGTATTCACGTATTTCACATGAAAAAATATTCTCTCCAAATTTGAACGAATTTTTATCATATGTAGCCAACCTCCTTAAATATAAAGGTAACGAGAGAATATATTTCACCGGTGGGTTGCAGAAACTTTCAACAAAATCTCATTAGATGTTTAAACACACCGAGCCAATGATAATAAGCGATTTGGCCAACCCTTATTTCCTGTCTCTTTCTTACATTAAACACACGTTATCCTTGGAAGCTTCTGACTGCGAGAAGTCGAACCCCTCGGTAGCACCTCATCGATTGGCAGGGGAAGGAGAAAGAGGGCAAGAGGCGAGTCAGGCCACGCACACGTGATGCCAATCTAAGTTTTGAGAATTCCGGCGATAGCTCGCTTGCTCGCGCACACGCACACAAGTCCAAGTTTTCTCCAAGGAGCTTGTGGTGTACCCGACACACCTCAAGACGTCACACGTCGTCGCGATACCGAGCTAATCTGGCGTGGCACAATTTCGCGGGGATTTTCCCGTATGTGTGTACGGAAAATATATACAGGCAAACACGGAGCTTTCTCGAACCCACGGAGAGTTCGATCCATCCTTCCTACGTTACGTACGAGTCTGTATCGTAACGATATTAAACGAGAAAGGGGATCAAGAAAAGCGTCAGATATGGGATCGAGTTCCGACTGAAATTGTAACACTCCGCGCGTGTTCGACCGTACACACCCAAGTAAGACATTCTGCGGTGACTAAGTAACCCGAAGTTCTCTCGCTCGATGAAATCATTACGCTGAGTTTCGGAACGTAAATTCTGTTCCTGACGTTACCTATTTGACGCTCCAAGGCAACAATCGTCGACGGAATTAGTCTGACAAACAGATACGCTGCATGTTTGCTTTCTTCAATTTTTTTTAATTTTCCATACAGTACATAGCTTTTTTCGCGATTTAGAACTTTGTATCTTACGAGAACTACTTATTTTATAGGTACGAAAAACAAGTGGGGAAAAAAGCAGGTGAAATTTCTTTTCATCGCGTGAATATTTTCTCGTCTCGTCCTCGTCCAAACCAAAATCTATTAAAACCCATACATGTTATTTATACAGTTCACTACCCCAATAAGAACGCAAAAGCCCCCAAGGGGAAGATTTTTATGGCCCCCCACTCCGTGCGCGCTTCGCGCTCGCTGACTCGCTCGGAACTCGAGTCAGAGTGGGGGAAGCGCTCGAGCGAAAAAGCGGGCAAGCGTTCTTATTGAATCGTTCTTATTGGGGTAGTGAACTGTATATTCTTTCACATCCGAGCTGTTCTTGGAATCTCTTCTTTTACGTTCTGCCCGTATTTAATGTCGTTCAATCAATTTACAACTTTTTCACTGTTTCTCGTTTTCTCATTTGTCTTTTCTTTTCGTTTTTTTATTTTTATTCGTCAAGTGGATGTATTATGCAATGGCACTCGTTCTCTCACTATTTCCGTCCCTCTCGCCGCTTGGTTGCTTCCGGCCGTTACGTTTGATATCATAGTCTCATGCATCTTGCATGGTTCTCCAGTGCTGCTGGCTGACTTTTGCCCGGAGCTTCCGGGAGCTCCCTTTTTCATCTACTACAACTCTCTCGATCTCACGACCTTCTCTCCTAGAGTCGTGACAACCCGCTCTCTTTCTCCTTTGAGCGATGGCATGAGCCCGCGGTACTAAAAACGGAAGAGGAGTTGGAGAAAACGTTGAAAACGACCCTGTGGGACGCGGTCAGGATTCGGACTCTCTCCACCTTACTCTTTTTACTTCAAAAGCTCTGGACATCTGTTTACTTTGAAGTAAGTAAAACTCCCGAGTCTAATAAGGGCATTGCCATTAAAGTAACGATCCCCCCAGAATTTTTCTACCATCTCTCCATCATCTTATTTTCACAATCAGATCTAATGAAATATCCCAGTTTTTCTTTTTCTGCTACAAAAGGACGTGTGTCTAATCAATTTCTCGTAGCCTATGCAATATACGTGAAAATTCATTCGTTTCTATCAAAAGACTTTAAAAGCGAAAGTAAATATAAGATACTCTGTTATTCAACAGTTTTTGTATACATTTAGATATGAATACAAACATGGCTACATCAACATTTCGACTTAAATTGATATTCGTGAAGCGTTTTTCGATTTTATATAGTTCAATCTGTATCGCAAAAACTATTGACGATGAATCGTCTATGAATTGGAAAAAGTTACTGTGCACTAGCTTATTCAGGCATAAGATTGACAACGCTAGACATCGAACGTACCAACTTTCAATGACAAATTGAGCACCAGCCAACGAGTTATATCATTTAAACGTGAAATGGTTATACATACATGGCGCTGAACCTGTTGCACCAACTAATCAGAACCTTCGTACTATAGCCACAACCCAACTTCCGACATGTTTAAATATCTGAAAGCTTTATCAGATATAAAAAGCCTGTAGGACGAACAAAAAGTTTTTATCCATCGGAATCTTTCATTCACGTTCAAATAGCTGCAGCTTAAGCAAATACTATCACGATATCGTATATGCTTTCTATATTGACTTATGTAAAAGATTTGAATCACGAGCAAAACGTTGTAAGTTCGAGGATTGAAAAATATTTTTTTTTCGAAATCTGACGTACTGCGTCTCACAAGTTCTCTTTTATTTCAGATTAGGTCACACGGACTCAGGATAGATGCACCGATGGTCGAGAGGCATTTAACCTGATGGATGATTACTCGTGCGTCTCCATGATTATTCTGCGATAAAGAGTCAGAAATCGCTTAGCGGAAGTCAATGACATTATCGTAGGAGCAACGGTGCGCGTACAGACAGTAGGAAAACTGGCAGTACTTCGTCACGCACGAGAAGCCTCCTCCCTGAGGTAATCGCGCGCGTGCTTCGAATGTAACTCGAGTTTAGAAGCCACGATTCTCCGATCCGGACGCTACAACATTGGTGTTTCTCGTTCAGCACGACGGTAGAGCCTCGACGGTGCGCGGAGGATTCGATTCGCGTCGCATCGCTGATGCCCCATCGTTCGACCGAAAATACCTGTTGCCCGTACGATCTCCGGATACAGGACAAAATATGTTGGAACGACCGATCCGTATCATCGAAAAGTTGCCCTTGTCTTGCCATCTACCGTGTCGAACTCTTATCGAGTTGCCGCGCGATCCATATAATAGGATTTCGTGGCTCCTGCGAAATTCACCTCGTTACGCATTTTTATGTGAACTTTAAGATATCATCTATATGTATAAAAAATGATAGGACCAGTCAGCATATTTATTGAGTAAGGCAAAGTCAATATATATATATGTTGTAAGAGCTAAAAAGAGATACTACGGAAGAAAGTAAGAGCGATAGGAAAAAAAATCTTGGAGTACGAAAACTGAAGTGATATTTACTGGCATGTCAGAGGGCAACATATTCATAGAGGAATTAACGATCCATGCACCTCTGCTGGTCTAACAGAAGGTTTTCGCTCTCTATGGACCTTATGCTCGTTATGCCTCAGTCCTCGAGGAAACTACGGGGAGAAGGAGAGAGAGATAGAATGGGTTACTTCCTCGGTACGTAAACTCGCAGCATTTGCACAGCCCAAGAAGGAAGAACTCATACGAAAATGATTCGTCGGCTCCACCACGTTTCCCCCGGGGTGAATGTAAGAGAAACGCTCCTCTACGAAACTAACTCGTGCCTTGCGAATCTCCGACGAAACTAGAATCCAGCCAACTATACCAAAGCAGGGCCACCCCTTGGAGGCAACTCTGTGGCACGGAGGCACTTACCAGGTTAGTTCGTATTTATGGACCGAGGCCTCGTAACTCCTCCCCCTCGGCTCCCTTACTCGGGTATCCGCAAGCCTGGTAGAAAAGTATCGTATCCTCGCTTTAACCTCGATTAAAACAACAATTTTATATAGATCCCAAGTATATATACTATTTTTATAGTTTAAAGTAGAGTGTAAAAGTATATTCAAATGTAATTGCAACAATGTGATCACATTTTTCCTCTATTACCCATCAAGTATTGCTGAAACATATTTAGCAAAGATTGCTGCATTTTATCGGTTGAAAAATTGAGCTTCCGATGAAGTTTGAGTAAAGATTTGATTCGTGATAATTCGAACGAGAAGGTTAGTTCATGGTAGGCGGAATGAAAAAAGAGTGAAGAGTTTAATAAGGCGAAGGTAGGTAGCCCAAGAGCAAGACAACGGAACACCCACGTGAAAGAATATATTTTGAAGATGTTCTCAATAGCGGGCTTAATTGCCTTCGAAGCTCTCATTGCGCCCTCTTTTCCGATCTTCGCTTCTCCCTCTCGGCGTTATTCCGATAAAACAACGCTACGAAGGTGGAAACAGGCTCACCGAGGGTGTGGGTGTAAGCTCGATCTCAGCTGGCGAATGGAAAAATCTAGACTATCTGGGAGGCAACGTAATCATCGCCAGGACGGGTGCGCCTGTGTAAAGATGCTGGTCGGTAAGAGTAAGAGGTAAGGGAGGTAAGGTTGAGTGTAACCTCATTGCTCTGGCCAGAGGTCCCTTCTTTGGGTGTCTTACTCATTCCATCTTCGTACTTTTCCAGCCCTCGATCTGCATCTTCCTACTTTCCTTATTCATACCCACACGTATTCCACGGAATACGAACCCCCCTACCATCTCTCTTCTTTCTCTCTGCAGGCTCAAAACATAATTAAAATTTTCTAATTAAGAATTTCGATAAGGGAAAAGCAGAAGCGGGCAACGGCGCTGTTGCTGTTGCGCCTAGCCTCTCTATCATCAAGGCTATACAAGGGAACTTTCGAGTTTCCTATAAACACGTAAAAGGACGCGGAATACGTTGGTGGAGCTGTTTTCTAAAGGGTAGATAGAGACCAAAGCTGAGGGAAAGTGAGAAAGAGATTGAAGAGAAGAGGACGAGATACATCCAAGTTTGCTGATATACCAATCTCGCTTGTGTTTACCGAATTAAAGATTCTCACGGTCCTGTTTGAACCTCCATCCAAACGAAAGATGTATGCCCGTCGATCTTAACACCCTTCTATATGAAATTCCTTCACTGTAAATTAATTTCACAGAGCCTGGAACACCATCGTTGAAAATGTTTTCTTGTTTTTATGGTGAATGAAACATTGATAAAGCGCGATAAAACACAAGAATTCAGTGGAAAATGGGGGGGTAAACTTCAAAAACTGGTCAATCGAAAAGACATATTAATTACTTAACCTTTTATTCAGGCAGTGCTCGCTGATAAAATAAAACAGAAACTTTTTACGTCAGTGCCATTTTTCACTATAATACCTATCGAAAATAAAGATATTTATTCATTTCACAGGTTTTATTTCACATTCAGATAGAATGTCGATTGTATATAGGATAATTTTAAACAACCTCAATTGTTTAAAACTCACATATTTGACAGGTGTCAAATAATTTTGACTTTTATTGAATTTGAAGTGGAAGATGGATTTGTTTGCTGGTAAATCCGTAATTAATCAAAAGGAGGAAACAATAGTAGCCACCGACGTGATTCGCGAAGTTGGATACATAATTCTTTATTTTTCGGCATCATGGTCTCCACCGTGTCAGACGTTTCTACCAAAGGTCAAAGAACTTTACGAGAATGCGAAAAGACAAAAAGTCAGTCTAGAAATAATTTTCGTACCTTCGGATCACGACACGGATGAGATGTCGAAATTTTTTTCTACCAACCATGGTCCCTGGTTAAATTTTTGAATATCTTTTGAAACATTCAGCGCGACCATTTTACATCAGATCGATTTCTATTTTCATTCAATATGTATTTCTACAAGGTACGCCTTACTCCCGGGTTCATTGGCTCAAGCGATAAGAAAGAGATTCCATATCACGTCAATCCCAAATTTAGTTGTTCTGAGAAAAGATGGCAGAGTGATAAGTAAAAATGGCCGTCGCGATCTCGAGGAACTAAAAGAACCTTTAAAAATTTGGTTTCCCGAAATTTTATTACGAAAACATTAATAAATAATGAAAGAAGATAACGAGAATCATAAAAGTTTTATGAAAAGAATGTAAACTCGGTTTATTTTAAAAAAAGTATGCATTTTTACGAAGTTGGCTCATCTATTTCGTAGCCTATTGCTGCTTCTTTTTTTCTCACATTTCTGGCCTCAAGTAGTTGTGTCGAGTTCCATGCCCAAAGACGGCCAAGTATATTTCCAAGCGAATGAGAATACGCGCACCAGCGATGGAAAGGCGAGAAGAAAATTGTGAGACCGAGAGAGCCTTGGTCTGTCTGTGGAGGCCCTTGTAGATGACAATATTCAGCGATATCGTACAACGAGTTGAAAATCTTGGAGGAACAGCGTTTATTCAGCGTACGAACAAAAGACGTGGCGAACGATTATTTTATTTATAAAACGGAGAAAGAACGCCGACAAGGACAAAACCCACGGTACAACGCAATGAGACACGAGAATGGCAAGAGACGGTGAGCTCCGTTGCAAAACTGGGTAAGGACACTTTAATGATGATGATCATAATAATGGTAAAAGCCTCCCATAGTCCGTACCTGTGCCTCTTTTCTATCTTTCTCCCTCAGCCCTCGTTATCTCCGCGAAATCTTTTCAGATTCCAAGTTTCTGCTTCCTCCCTGTCGCCGATATCACCATCAGCTATTATATTGTTACATCGAGAAATAACTATCGCCTGGTCACGACTGCGAACCCTCATTCTGTCATATCAATATATTCTCGAATATTCAACAAAACTGGTCAAAAATAGGTCATATATTATATCGATATAAATACATTTATTTAACTGCGATATATTTTTAATCGATTGAAAGAGAATCTTATAGCTTGTCAAATTGATAGAATTAAAAAACATTCGAAGTATATTTAAGTGCATGTTCAGTCCTTTTTCATCTATCATAGCGAAACCAGAGAGACAGAGAGAAATTTCCATATTTTCATAACGAAGATTTCGCATTGATTTATTGACGAAACGATCCAAGCGACATCCTTTTGCGAGCCAATCGTCGATAATTCCCTTTGAACAGTGGTCGAAGGACTCGACTTTCGATATGAAATAAACCATAATTTATGGTACTTTACATTGCGGTAATGCAATAATCGAACTCGGTTGGTAAATATCGGGCTGAAAAGGGTCGTGTTTACGCAGATACTGTTTGCAGAAACCTTATGATCGTGGTTTAATCACGGAATCATTTGTTACTTAGTCTTTCATTGCATTAACTTTCCATGTTTATTCGCAATAATTTATTACACTTCTCGATTGAAGTGTATGTCAAACAAATATGAAAAGAAATGTTTGTTTTCAGACTAATATTATATCTTTGTGTACTGAGAAAAAAGTTTGTTTGATTCGACTAAATAGATTTAATTGACCGTAATTAGTTGATTCAATGCTACGATTGTCAAGATAATTAATTATTTTCTTCGGTAGTTATCCTATACATTTGAATTAAATAAATATTTGGTTCAGTATATACAGTTAGTGGCATCGAAGAAAATACCTGTTCAAAGAATTCAGTGAGATTTTTTAATGAAATAATTCATGATGCGATCAACTTTTGATGTACATTTGAATCGAATAATTCAAACAAATGATTCAAGTTCTGACTTTCAACTGAATATTCAGTTCCTGCAAAGTATATTGCGGAATTCATTCAACTTAATAATTATTCCTTGATAAATCATGCTGTATTTGAACGATATCCATTGGACTTGATGAAATATCTCTTTAACAAAACACTCAAATTGTTTAAAGAATTCACAAATTGGATTTCTTGAAAATATAAATTATTTACCAATTAATTAATATATTTTACTTGCGGTCGCTAAAAAAATTAAAAATAATATTTGTATTGTAGCAAAATTAAGCGTGAAACTTCAAGATCACATTTTTTGCTAAGAAATTGTCAAATCACGCAGTAGGGTAATCGGTAGAGTGCTCGTTTTAGAAAATGTAGGTATAGGTATAGGCATCAGGTTCAAAACCCAAAACAACGGAAAAATTTTTTCCAGCACCATAGATACCGAAAGCACTCAGGAAGAATGCTATGCGACCAAATAAGGCGAAAATCCGTAGCATTGCTGAGTAATAAATTATTTTGTGTTTTTCGCTAAAAAAATATTTTTTTGCGCCAACTAAATTTGATCTTTTTGAATCAACTAAACTTTGCGTTTCGCCGCCCGTGTCCGCCGCTTTGCTCTGAGTCAAACGAAATTTAGTCGATTCAAACAAACTTTTTTCTCAGTGTGGGAATAGGTCAAAAAATTAACGATCAAAGAAAAAATAAGTTTTCTCTGTATATAAGGTCTAAATATGGCGGGACTTATATTTTTTGAGAGGCCCGAGCTTTATGATGTAGGCAGAAAGTCCGGAGTAAAGATCGGCTCCGCAAGGGTCCATTATCGAGGGAGTGATCGATCTACGTGCGCTATGTCTGACCCGGAGAATTAACAGAGCGAAAAGCTCGTTCGAAAGGGAACAGAGGCCAGCGTTTTCCCGACACCGGCGAAAAACGACAACGCAAAAGGAAGACGAAGAGCCGTGAGGTCACAGTGTCAACGATCAAAGTACGGTGCAACCTGGGACAACGTGTTACGCGCGAATAACGAACCAACAAATGAGCCAGTCTTTGAAAAATAAGAAGGAAAATTACACGCAAGCTGGATCACTACATTTTGATACAAATGTTGGATTTTTCTTCGACTCCACAACATATAGTGCATATACGTGATTTGAAAAATCTCTTGAAAACTTGAATCTGCAATTTTTATTTTTCTCGCATGGAAAAAAACGGCTGGAATTACGTAAAAGCGAAAAACAGGGGTCACTATAATTCAGTCGAGATACGACGAACCAGAGCTGATGGAAAATTTTGAGAAAAACATTTGTTCGTCATCGTCCAATTTTCACAATATATATTTGCAAAGTTTTGTTTTTTCTTCTATATATGAAGACATTGGCAGACACCATCAATATAAAAAGTACTATAGGAGCAATTTTTGTGCGACATTTTCTATATTGTGATAGGAAAATAAAAGGCAAACATTCGGCATTAAAATTCAATCAATTTTCCAATATACTATTGAAAAAAATGTATAAATTTTTTTATTTTATGAAAGAATTCATTGTCTCTCTGAATTTTTTGGAAATTATGATAAAATCGTGGTTAGTTTGGTGGTTTGTTTTTTTTTTTGTAAAATTACGAAAAAAAAATGGTTTAAATGATCAGTCGTGTCCCAGTCTCCCCTACTTACTAAAAATGAAACGCAAAAGTCATTAGCCAGGATGAGAAATATCGACTGTAACAAAAGTACTCGAAAAACGAAGCCATTTTTGGACCCTTTAACTTTTTTTTCCTGTTTTTTTTCTGTTGGCCTAGCAATCGCATTCGCAGAACCGATATCGTCGACGAAAGATAATCGATGTCGAATTGAAATCGAATTTGATGTCATATCGTTCGGAATCGAAAGCGGGACGCAAATAGCGTGTCGGCCGTGGTGAGGGGAGAAGAACGGAAAGAAAAAAGAGATCGAGAAGCAAGGGAGAATGTCGGAAACTGTGAAAAGGGATATAACCATTCGTACATAAAACAGTCGTAAGACCGAAACTCGTGGGAATCAACGACGCAACGTCTAAATTCACAAATATTTATGTGACACTACTATATATACGGAGTATGCAAATACTGAGTAATGTTTCTTCTAAAAACTCCTATGATAAAAAAATAATATTATTTTTTAAATACTTCAAAATTTATTCATGTCTGTATTCGTAGTGTTAAAAAGTTATAAAACATAACATAAAAACGTAAGATCTTGATTTTTAATGAAAGACAAAAACATTGATTTACTCAAAGATAATCAAAAGATTAACCAGTGAGCTAATGCGAGGCAAAATGAAGAAAATAAATCAACGGGTCGAACAATGGATCTGCGAAAAGGTGTACGGAAGAAATAGAGACTTTCGTCGAAGGGCAGCAGAGGTTTTCTCTATGTTGAGCGTAAGAGCGTAACTAACGTTGACGAGGATAAAGCAACAAGCAAAACAAAAAAAAGAAAGCCATTTCCGTAGTGTTGCAAGAGGCTCGAAATGGACGTTGAGACAAGGGAGAGGCAAAAACAGCAACGAGAAATTGAGGAAAAGAATCAAGGCGAGGTGCAGACGAAGAAACGACAACGATGGTGAACTCAAGAGTCATCGAATCGTAGCAATCGAGGATTTTAACGAACCACGACCATACAGCGGTAAGTGCTGTGGTGCGAAAATGTAGGGAAAAAAAACGAAAAAATCAAAAGAAAAGGGATGAAAGTTTAACGATCGACGCAGAAGTGCATTCAGAAGTGGAGAAAATAGAATCAATAACGACAATATAAATGAAAATCGGGATGTATATGGAGAAGGTGAGCAATTGCTAATTGAATTAGAATATTACTTTCTTACATAAATCACAAGATACCTTTTTCAATGATTGCTCAATCAAGAAACACATTTTCAAAGGGATTGTCAATATCAAAACTGACTTAGACATTTGTATCAGTCTAAAGTTGCGACAAAATAAATAGTCATCATTGAAAATGTTAAGAAGGTTCAGAGTATATAGTCAATACAACAACTATTGGAATATTGAAATTATAAAAAAAACCCACTTGAAGAAAGCTTTACTTTTTATTTACTTTTTCATACGAGATTAACTTCTATTAATGCGTTTTAGAAGAACAATATTTTAAATTAATTTATACTTTTAAAAATTAGACACTGTTTTGAATGAATACGAATGAGGTCTGAAACACTGAACTGTCAATTAACTCGATAAATTTTTCTATCAAACATTCATGTAATTCTCTAATGTCTGCATGTGTTAATTGCTTAAATGAATACTCACATACCTTATACGCGAAGCAAAATTACATTGAATTTATAAAAATGAAATTTGTAATTTTCAAATGTATTTTTCTTCACAGAAAGTTCGGTAACCTATATAAATTTTGTGCTTATTGAAAAGTTGATGTTATTTTCTATCGAATCGTTATATTTTTCAGGCAATTCTCCAGACTTTGACATTCCCCGTTACAAACCTCCTTAAAACAGTTCTTACTCTCTTCCTAGTTCGAAAAAGTATATAAGGGAATTAAATCACTTTCCGCTTGCAAAACTATGCTTTCCGAGTGATCATTGGAAAAATGTTTATCGAACAGAATCGAAATTGATAAGTAATCAATAATTATAATAAATCAAATAAAAACGTGAAAACAATGCTCAACGAAGTATATATAGAAACACACAACAAATCCCCACGAATAATGCCGAATTATTATACAAATCATGTGGATTAATCAATTACAATACGAGAATTATTTCATTTTGATGATATAAAAAGAATACGGGAATTTGGATGAGCAGTTTTTATCATAAGGGATTATTGTTAATTATTTCAGTTTCCGATCGGTAGATGGAAAATTCCATTTGTGTTTACGAGGTAATCTTCGAATTGCGTCGAATATTCAGCAGAGAGGAAGAGAGAGAGAGAGAGAGATCTATCGAATCGAAAAAACATTTTAAAAAATAAAAAAAAAAGTCTGGCTTTGTAAAGTGCCCATTCTTTACTTTCTCATGCCTTATGCAGCGTAAACGAACGAAGAAGAAGGTCGGGGGATGCATCGGGGAAGAGTTTGTAGGAATTGTTGGTTAGTGCGAGCCAAGAAAAATTTTCTCACTCTTCTCCTCCTTCTTTCTTCCCTTTCTCCCCCACACAGCTTTCTCGTGCACGTGAATGACCACATTCTTTTTCAGGCTGCCAGCGGCGCGAATTGGCAATCTATCACTCAAGTAGGAGAACCTCGGGAGAACGAAAAATCGTAGCTGATGCGGAATAGCAAATTGAACCGCTACCCAGGAACAGATTTTTTTTTCAACGGAGCAGACGAGCCTCGTTTTCTATATTTCTATCGTGAAAGCAATCGTTATATTCGAGCTCGATCGAACATGAATCATCGCGATCGTTTTACGAATAAAAGTCAAACTTTTCAAATTCGCTCCCTTCTAAACTTGTCATCTTTTATTTCATAGTTGGCAAATCAATTACGTTGTTCACCGAATACAGTGACGATTCGTTATAAAAATATAAATTGTCATAAAATGGAGGCAAATGGAAAAGATAGGTGCAAGAGAGAAGGACGAAGTAAAGAGAGAGAGAGTAAAAAATAAAAATAAAAACTGACAAAAATGTCTCGATCGAACACGTTATTTTTTCTGGGTTCCGGGGGAAAGGAATGGCACGCGCGTTTTCATTGGGATGGTGCGCAATGCCCTCTGAATACGCATTCGTTCGTTGGTTTTATTCCCTCTGCCTCTCTGCACAATTATTCCGGAACAACAGCGACGTGACTATCTGTGCGAATAATAAAACAACAAATTGGCGAATCGATAGACACGAACATCCTGCTCTCCCCCCTTCCCCACCCGCTTTTTACTCTCTTACTCTCTCTCTCTCTCTCTCTTCCGTTTATTTTTTATTTTCTCTCCCTTAACTTTGTCCTTCCCTCGTTTTTGACTGATGCTAACTTTTTTTATTAAAAAAAAGAGGTCAATTTAAACTCAAAACACTACTCCTGAGTCGAGCCTGCCTCCAACTAAATGCGACACCATATACATCATCTGTTTTATAAAAGCTTAAATAACCGTTTGACTAAATATGGGAAATGCTTCTTTGAGATACACTATTTCATATACTTTCGTTAATTTTTGCATTTTTATATAACGTGTGTATTCTTAACATATATATTCACCTCCAAATGTCACAAATAAAAGAGTTCAACTTTTTTCAACTTAATCTTTGAAAGCTGTGTGTTCATTTCCATTATCTGCTCTGTTAACTTTCCGCTTTGTTATTTGTTCTCATTTTCTCAATTTCACCTTCGAGCGTTTTTTGTTCATTCCTTTCTTTGTATATTTTACATGATCATTTTTTCTTCATTATAGCCTGATGGTCGACATAGTCGAATCGTGCGAAGTAGGACGAGTAGAGATGCTTTTCTCCGTGACGAACGTTAATCGCGTCGCACAGATCTTATTATATTAATTATCCAGCACATGTATTCCAGACCAGATATTTTGGGGAACTAAACCATGAAAAATTCAATTTATGGAAGGAATCTTGCAACCACCGATATATGCGTTATTGGATCATTTCACAATGCTAAAATCCATTACAATAATTACCCGACGTACCTCTACTATATATACACACACTTTATATCGACGTATAGAAATTAAAAAACCAAATGTGCCAAATGTGAAGTATAACAGAAATTCAATATTAATTCCTGACGTATGAGGAAAATCTTCTTTATCAATTTATTTGAAATATCGCGATGTGTAAAAATATATTGTTCCGATTTTTTTCTTTTTTCAAAACATTTTTATTCTCAGTGCATGACAAAATTTTATTTAAAAAGTTGAAAAAATAGTTTGTTACAATATAAGATTGCAAAATTAAAATATTTTAAAGAATAATTTATGTTTAATCAGCAAATATGTTGTTGATGAAATATTCATCAAGGAGTGAATGAGATGGGAGTAAGGATTATACGAGTTGATTGGATCGTTGAAGGTTTCTAGAGATACCACTAGTTTGAAATTTAGAAATACATAAATAGAAATGAATAGTTTTGTTATAAAATAAGATTGCAATAGATAGTGCATATATGTTTTAAAAAAGTAGCATATTTTAAAGAATAATTTATGTTTAATCAGGAAATACATGATGAAATATTCATCAAGGAGTGAATGAGATGGGAATAACGATTGTACGAGTTCATTGGATCGTTGAAGGCTTTTAGAGAAATCACTAGACCGCGTGGTATTTGTGACCACGAGGGACGACGAACGGGAGGGGTAAACAGATGAGGATACACACGCGAAAGCGTACAAACGGGGACGCAGGAATTCAGAGATAAAGGGTACGGTAATTAAGAGGAATAGGTTCATGCCAGTCGACCCGATGCTGCGCTGCGGCCGAGTGATTTTCCAAACACCTATACTAGCATATATAGAGTATATACACGCTTTTCCCGGAATTTGGTCAGCCAGAAAATTTGAATTTCGAGCTTAATATTGTTCTGACGTTAAAAAAGACTTTGGAATTTTTCAAATGAAGCGCGTGGGCCGAAAGAAATGAAATTTCCCCTCTGATGAAAAACACTTATTCTTTCTTGAAGAAGAAACTATAATAGCGATGAGTGGCACGGCGTAAATATCAATTTTTAATCAGAAAGTAAAGAAAACCGGGTACAACAAATCGAAGGGATAAGAATGTCATTTGTAAATGATTATTTTATGAGATAGGGATGCGAAATGATGCTTTTCACAGAAAATAAAATAAAGAAAAGGAAAAAAGGTATAGAAAGGCCAAAGTTCTCGCTGGAGTGAAAGAAAAAAACGAGTGTCAGTCCTGAAGTGCTTTTCTGGATATTTAACACACTGGCGTAAATTAAAACAAGTATAAATGCGAGGAAGAAATAAAGGAAAAAAAGGGCCAAGAGATAGTGGAAAAGACGGATTGGACATTATAAAAATGAAATGAAGAGAAAGGAGAGAAAAGACGAAAAGGAAAAAAAAAACGAGAAACGTTGGAGCAGAGATAAAAATGGGATGCAGAGAAAACAGGGACGAAAAAAGCACTCAGGGAAATGCGAATATGCCCTTTTTTTCATTTTGCGAGTGCAAGACGACTTTTCGCGCAAAGTCGATATCTTATTCGATCGTCTACTTCCCATCAACGTATCTCTTTCCGTAAATAAGAAGAGGTTTTACATCTGCGTACGCAGCCAGAGTGAAGCAGGAACGCGCGCTGTGCCGATCTTCAAAATTTCAAAATTCATGATTCTCGCGACCTTCTTTCTTGGCTGATAAAACTTTTGTACGAAAATCGTCGTATGTTCGTATACTCGCGTATATTTTGAAGCCCCATATTTGTATGAGAATAAAAGAGAATGGAAAAGGAGAGAAAAGGAGAGAGAGAGAGAGAGAAAAAAGCTCAGGACAGAAATAATACATAAAATATATATTAGGCTCGTTCGTCCATTACGAGAGGAGAGAATTTTTTAGTCTCGCTGGCTGCATGGAGTACCAAAATCTTCGCGGAAAATCTTCCTTGGCGGACTAATCTCTTGGCTACTCGCGCGTATCAGTCTTGTCGGCCGGGGTTAAGCCGCTCTTTCTCTTTTCCTCTTTCTTCCATTTCTTATTCTCCTGAGATAAAGACGAGCCATATTTATTTAAATTCTTCATTGAAACGCGCATATTACGGTCTTACATTGAGATTTTACCATAGAGTGACAACATTACATACTAAAATTTATTAATAGAACTGAATATATAGTTTTCAAGTAACACGAATAAAATGTAATTATTATAGGACAGAATGTAAATTAGATTTTTGATTAGATGAAGCGTTAAGAAGATATTCGTAGCTAAAGTTCAATATTAAACTGGTTTTAATGCATTTACCTGAAATTTTAACATTCAACTGTATAAATACGAATATTTTTGAAGATCAGTTAATTTCCTACAAAACAATGTATTGCCTATTTCATTCTGCTTAATGATTTAGAATGCAAAAATAATGATTTTTTCAATTTTTTCAACTTTGACCTCAAACATTTTTGAAATGGTGAGATTAACGAAAAATTCAAAAGACAACTTTTTTGTGGAGCGATCAATTTCCTACGGAACTAAGTATTGCGCACTTAATTATATTTATTTTTCAATGAGTTACAAAGTGGTGATGAAAAATTTTTTTTTCAAAATTTATCGAACTTTGAGCTTGAGAATCTTTGAATAGGTGAGATTAATGAAAAAAAATTTACAAGAGAACTTTTTTGTAGAGAATTCAATTTCCTACAAAAATATTGTTTACGAATGCCTCTAAGTTTAATACTCATCAAGATACGAATATGTATTTCTATAAGAGACTGATAAAAAATCAAAAATTGCAATTCAGGAGTTGTTCCCATCAAAATAATGAGCTGAAACTTGGTGAAAGTTTATTTTCGATGTCCAGAAACAAGAATATCAAGAATATAATAATACCTATAGTTTTATAACAATTAGTATAGTTTTCATTTTATTCATGTATAATTATTAAGATCTAATACTCTTTTTCTCTCATCGTGCAAATGAATGTGTCATAAAATTCGTATAGACAAATTAACGCACACGCCGTTAAAAGAGTTTGCACATAAAATAATATCAAGTAAAAAAGAGAATCACCATCAATAAATGCTAAAGTAACCAACGACCGGACGTAAAATTTACGAAAAAAAAGAAGGTTACGATCCGAACGGAAAAATTGACAAAGTTTTTTTGGGACTCGAAGCAACGAAATGGACAACCCCCGTCGTCAGAGGAGACTTTAACGGGGGGCATTCCCCGTGGTAATTGATAGCGCGTGAATGTGCGACAAACGACTATTCGAGGCGACGACGGAGCGCGATTAAGGAGAAAATTCGCGTCCAGAGAGAACAGAGGAGAACGAGAATGAATGAGAAATAGAGAGAGAGAGAGAGAGAGCGAAGAAGAAAAAGTGTAGAAATAGGCATCGCAGCGAAACGTTGCGTCTATAAATCAGTGAACTATAAACGTATAAGTCGAGAAGCGGACGATACGCGAACGAACGAGCTGTAGTATTATTGCCAACTGGCTAAAGTTACGCGCGATGGTGTGTACACGAGAGAGAAAAAGAGAGAGATATGACAGTGAGCGTATACTTTTGCGAGGGTGTAAAGATCGCACGACGACGACGACTTTTCGCTTTTTTCTCTCTCTCTCTCTCTCTCTCTCTCTCCGCTTGGACACTCAAGACGATTCCCAAACTCGCTCCCGTCTATCTGTAATACCTAGTTTCGAGAAGGAGAGCGCAGAATAAGAGAGAAGAAAAAAGCGCGGGTGGGCATTCGCGCGCACCGCGAGTTTTCGCTTTAATGCGTCTGCCTCCGAGCCGTTAAGAGGCCGCTCATACCTCGCGTCCAAATTAGATTTGCCGAGTTCCTGCGTATGTATACACTCCAATAGATATATCAGGGAATATAAACATAAACTTTTATATTTAAAGTTATGAAAATAGTTTAGTTTTTCGCGAATGCCTTCATTTTTTTTTCTTCCGTGCCTCTCATACCGCTTTTTCAAAACTTCGATGATGAGCGTCAGATGGAATTAAACATTTTTTAGCTTCATTCGGCTCTCGCTTTGAAACTCGCTTTATTTTTATCTCAAATGCAACATTTTTTTAAAAATAAATTGTATTATGTTAATTTTACAATAAAGTGAAAATGATTTTCTGAAATAATCAGTAAATAGTTTTTATTTTCATAGATATATATAAGCAAAAAAAGCAAAAAAAGCAAAAATATGTGTATTTACTATAAAATCGTGTGATTTTTTTAAAAAATAAGGGTTTGAACCCTGAAGATTCATGTTGTTTACGAAATGACAAAAAAAAATGAAGATAAATCGCAATGCTTGCTATATATAGAAGGTGAGAAGAAGAAGTCCTATGAATACGTCGGAGAATACGAGCATGACCTAATCCTCGACGATGTAAGTCGTGTAAACAAAACTAGCATATTTGTCTAGCCGGAAAGAAGCATATGTGTGCCCTCGGCCCTTTGAAAACTTTCTCGACCCCGAGAACGCGGACCCATCGTCGTCGGCCCTCCTCGAGCTTCCCGATGAAAAATGAGAGAAGGTTGCTCTCGACTATTTTGACCTTTCAACCTACGAATGACGTTTAAATCGATGAGGGAGAGCGAGAAAATAGAACGAGCCCTGCGACTTCTCGACAGACCAATAACCTCGTGTATGTGTCCTCCTCGTAAATAATTGAACATTCTGCGAGAAAGTTGGATTTTTCGTCTCACGAAATTGCCTAGACTCGAGCCTAAAACCTCTACATCAAAATTTCAACAATAAATAAATAAAAAATCATTATAAGAAAATAAAGTAACATGAAACTGAAAAATTTTCTATTAACAGAAAAACAATAAATCAGTTTCTCGACGCCATATACAAGGACCACCTGTTATTTTTTCAGCTGAAAAAAAAAACGAGCCGTATATCTATCACGTGTGTTTTTCGAAGAAAAAAATAATAAAAGTTGCTGCAAGAAGGAGAGTGATAAAATAAAAAAAAAGAAAAAAAAACGAGAGAAAGGGTAGAATGAGGGGCGAGGTTTCTAATTTTATTTATATGTCTCGTCGTGAAGTTCAATGGAATTTTCTCGCTGGGCTTATATTGCGCCCCCTGTAGTGCGGGCGACTGCCAATACGAGCAGAAACTGCGGAAGCGTATCTCATACTCCGGGGATAAAAGAAAGTGGAGAAGAGCGCGCGCGTTCGAAGCCTTGTTGTTTCTTCGTGCCAATGATTAACACGCTGCAGGCACGAAGCAATGAACGTTTCTAATTAAAATCCTCAATTTTAACGACAGCACGGTGCCTGTCTCGTTTTTTTCCCTCCCTCCCTCTCTTTCGCTCCAACTTTTCTCTTTTCACGTCTCCCGCGCGCTTTTTCCAACCATCGGAGCTCGGCACAGAAAGATATGCCAAATGTAGAAAAGAACATTGGCATTTCCCGTCACATTGCACGAATTCTTCCATTAGTCGCGTGAAAGAAGGGAGCGCGGATTAATGACTTCATTCCAAAATTTCGGAACTCAAAGAATGTCGCTCGTTTCAAAGGTAATAAAATTGTGTTTTTTTTTCAATGAGCTCTAATACTGGGAATAATTAAAAGGAAAATAGAGCAAAATTAAAATTATGGTGGTTCACGTCAATGCGGATATCATCGTGGATGAAATATTTTCAAAATGATAATAATAAAGATTTTGAAATGGAAAATATTGACATTTCGAAAAATAAATATATTAAAGGATGTCTTTCAAGTCAAGTTAAATACGTTTTTATCATTTTTAAGCTTTATTTTCGCTGTAATTAAGAGAATACTAAAATAAAGCATTAATTTTTTAGATATGTATTAAGAATTACTACGTTCATCCATAAATTATATTGAGTCATATTAAAACTATAATAAAATTCTCTTTATGACTATAAGAGTATGTTCATTTTTTGCGTGTTATCATATAAAATAACCCATGGTCACCTCAACTTTTTGCTGATAGTTTTCTTAATTTTAGATGATAAAAATAATAATCCGATGCTTAATGTTTTTCAACGTATTACTCTCATACAAATAAAAATTGCTTTTTGAAAATAAAGGCACGGAATCGAATTTTCGCATTTTAAAAGGAATCGAATTTCCAATTGCCAATGTCTTTGTTAAAAAATCGAAAAGGGCGATTTTAGATGATAAAAATAATAAAAAATAATAATCCGATTTTTAATGTTTTTGCAACGGGTCACTCTCATACAAATAAAAATTGCTTTTTGAATATAAAGGCACGAAATCGAATTCTCGCATTTTAAAAGGAATAATAATTTAAAAGAAATCGAATTCTCGCATTTTAAAAGGAATAATGCGAGAATTCGATTTCGTGCCTTTATTTTCAAAAAGCAATTTTTATTTGTATGAGAGTGATCCGTTGCAAAAACATTAAACATCGGATTATTATTTTTATCATCTAAAATCGCCCTTTTCGATTTTTTAACAAAGACATTGGCAATTGGAAATTCGATTCCTTTTAAAATGCGAAAATTCTCGATTCCATGTCTTTATTTTCAAAAAGCAATTTTTATTTGTATGATAGTAATGAGGGCCATAAAGTCTGGGAGCTTTTCTAATCGTTTTTGATCCTTTTTATTAATTGAAATTTTCAATAAACATCCTAATGCTAATGCTAATTTATAGGATATGAATAGCGTAGACAATCAATATTAGACTTGTTGGTCGAAAATCAACAATGAATCATACGTCAAAGAGAATTTCGACGTTAGGTTTAAAAAAGGTAAATACGGTTAAGTGGTGGCTAATTCTAGCACGTCATAAGTTGGTTCCTGTCCAATAACTCTCATTCTATGGAATAGAATAACTAATGGTTCACGATTATAGGTCAAAACATTTTCCATACTATATATGTATATGATTATATAAATAAGACATTGAGAAAATGTATAGAAATAAAAGGACCAATATATGACAGAGTAAAAAAACGAGTATTTTGTCAAACTCGGATTGTAATAAATTTTGATTAAAATTATATAAATATGAAAATAACATTAAATATGTATTCGATTAAAATGCAGAATTAATTTAATTACGGCATTTATTATGCCAGAAAATGTTACTATTTACCTCAAAACTATAAATATGTATGTATATAAAAACCCCTCTATCAGGATTCGAAAACAATTAAAACACGTGATAAAAATAATCAAATAAAATCTACGAGAAAGAATGTGAAAAAAAGAGAGAACAGGGAGTTAAAAAAAAGCATACTATTCTTCTGTATGTAGGAAATATCAAATTGTCAAACATTGAGAGACGATTTATTTACATTAAATAATGACGTTTAGTTATTATTCCAGGGACATACATTTCGTAAATGAATTCAGTTTAATCGAGTCAAATGGACACGATACAGGCTCGCACTATGATGAATCGTTGACACTCGCACAACTTTAAAGTAGTGCAAAGGGAGAATGAAAGAGCGTGGGAGGGAGGGAGGGAGGGAAAATGAAAGTGCGAAAGAGAGGGAAGAATAGAAACGCCACGTGCCGGTTATTTATCCAGCGGAAGCTCAGCGTGTACTCATAACTCTGTTTCCATGAGAATTGTTTGGCAACAGGTGGGGAAAATTTTCAGCGGACAATGCGACGAAGGGTTGTTCTGTCCAATGCCATCCACTGTCGACAGAAACAGAGAGAGAGAGAGAGAAGAAATCGTGATGGCGACGGGAGTAGCTTTTGGGAGACACGAGGTATGCAACGAGAGACAATTTTGTTTCATCGTCTCGTTCCTCCATCACGTTCAACCCCGAAAGTATAGGTGCGCCGAACGAGCAGCCAGCAAAACGAGAATTTCTCATTAATTCAACTCTTCCATTCTCTGCCACGTACGCCGAGTGCACATATTTACGCAAATGTGTGGGTCTACCGTTACAAATGAACACCCACGTACGAATGTCGCGACCGAGCGATCCTCATTTACAATTAATTTACAGCGCCAATTTGTATATTTATCAATTTATTGGACGCGAATCAGCCGTGATAAATTATGAAAGAAAATTAAAAAAAAAACATGCGCGCATAAAAAGAGTAAACTAAGTGGAAAAAATTTGATAAAAACAAAAATTAATTAAAAAGGAGCAACGATGAGCGTAGGAAAAATAACTATAGAGAAAAAAAAGGGGGGAAAAAAATTCTCGTTATCTCCGGCAATATATTCTCTTCAATTCAACTTTTTCGTACGAATTTTTTTTTTTCTACATTTCATGAAAATATTTTTCATAAAAATATTTTTGCGGTAACGAAAACTATAAAAATACTGTTTTCTTCTGTTTTCTGCAGGGTACACGTTCTTAAAATCTGAGGAGAACGTATAAATTCGTATTTGGGGGTAGATTTTTTACTGTGCGATAAATTGGGGAGAATATCATTTTACAAAGTAAACACGCGAGACGCGGCTATTCCGTTGTTTTGTTTCTTTTTTTTTGTTCATGTGTTTCACTTGGAGTTTCGTGAATTTGAGCGTAAAACGAAAAACTTGATTTCTATATCGTGGAAGGAAAGTTTTCGTGTTACGGACGTGGACCGAGAAGTTTATTATTTCGTTTTTTCTGTGTATCACGCATCTCATTCTTTCGTTATTTTCATCCGCGTACGCTTTTCTCACCCTCGCGGAGAGAAACGGAGAGAAACCCGAAGAAGAGAGAGAGAGGGGGAGGGAAAGGGGAAGAGAGAGAGAGAGAGAAAAAAAAAGAGACGAAAGGGAGAAATTTTATTCGCGGAGAGCTGAAGTGGCTCATGAAGAAAACATGCCCAGGTTTGGGCCTGCAGATTGAGCAACTCAATTTCATTTTGTAAAAGCGTAATGCAGAAGGCTTGAGCGAGACGAGCGAGAACTTTATCTCGCTCTTTCATATTTCGGTCTCGTTCTCACTTTAATTCTAGTTCCGGCCTCGCCGGGTACCTCTCCCCGTTGGCCCAGTTGTGCGTCGGCTATCGCGCTCCGCGAAAACTCGACTCGGAAACTCAACCGACCCGGATGGATGTCCCTGAGGTACGATCAGTTATTTACGATTTCAAGACTCCACTCGACACTCCTTTTCTGCTCATCCTCCCCTCTCTACCACCTCCTCCTTTTCTTCCGGCCAGTCTTGAATTTTTCGCTCTATAATCTCCGTAATTTAACTCCAGAGAGATCAAAAATAAGCGTTTTCTCTCCATACCATCGTGCTTTTCTTCTTCTTTTTCGTTATTTTCGCAAGTATTAATTGTTTACTCGAACGCGTAATCTCGTTAACGAAATGCTAACGATCGGGGAAATGAATAAATTTTTTTGACCACTCACCAAATAGTTGAAAATATATAAAGGTATATACAATGTGTGCTTCAGCCTTCACATATGCAGCAAATTGAAACTTACCTGTAACAGAAGAAAACACAGAATAAATTAATCACGAGAAATGTTGTAAACGTGTTGTATATTATTAAACAAAAACTTATCATTAATATTCTTGCTTTTTGTGTACAATTTGTTTTTAACTTTTGTTTATCGACTGAACGAACTTATCTACTATGGAATTCAAAGTCGAATGCTATTATTGAAAAAAAAGTAAGAAAATGAGGAACAATGTATAAGTAGAGAGTAAGTGATAAGATAAGGAAAAGTTTAAGACATTTTCAACTAAACTTGACTTTAAATAATTATTCTACATGTCTGCATGTCGACTTTAAAGAAAAACTCGTTTACTCTTATCGTGTAATTAAACTTCCATCGGTATGCTCATTATATAACACCAGAAGAATAGAACTAGAAAATTACAATAATAACGAGTTGTAATTAAAAACTGAAACAAACAAAAAATAATATCTGCCGAACACACATTGCCTGATGTTTATTTGTAAAAATGACGAATATAAAAGTAATACTTGAGTAAAAAAGGGGAAAAAGGATTAAAAGTGATCTTTATACACGCACAGAGTAGAAAAAACGAAGAGACAGAAAAAAGATGTCATGCCATTAAAGGGTGACAATTTGGACGGTGTGCTTGAAAAAAAAAATTATCCTCCGATACTTTTGGACTTTCCAGAGCACGTTTTTCACGAATTCTGAGATTTTCAACAGATGAGATTGCCAAGAGCAGCAAAGGCGTGCGAGCGGCGCAAAGAAAAGGGAAGGAGAGAAAAAAAATCGGAAGGGTGGAATTTACAGAGCGTACAATCGAATGGGAGGTGCCAACGATTCGGGTTCGTTATTGGCTTTAGTGACGTGGAAACGTCGAGGGAGCGCGACTGAGGAGGTAACGAGGAGCAGAAACGAGAGAGTGGAAAAGGATGAAAAGAGAGAGAGAGATGGGGGGGGGAGTGTGAAATTTCCCGACTAACTGGATAGTCTGAAACGGGGCTGAAAAAGGTTCTTCCATAGCAAAAAGTGCGACAAGCGGATTCAAAATCGTTGCACAGCCCGTCAAATATAGATGCGAAAGTGTCACTTGGTATATAGTATATAGTATATATAGTATACGAGGAACAAGGGAGGCGAAGAGAGATTTGGTACTATCGGTGTTAACAATCTATCCGTACGATATATATTCCACTTGGGTTCTCGTAATAAATGCAATCGTTTGGTGCAAGAGATCCCCCATAAAACCGAGGGTGCGTGCGAATGATATCGTGTATTTCTTCCAATAAATAAATTTATGCGATTGTTTACTGAAAAAAGAGCATGAAAAGTGAAGAGAAGAAAAGTATAAAGGAAAAATGTGAGGATGGAAAGAACAGCGAGAGGCGACTGTACGCGAAATTTCATCTCCTTTTCACTCCTCACGACCCCAGTGTCAACTCACCACCCTTCCGTTTTTCTCCCGGTCCTCTCTCATTTCTCTCGATGAACTTGCAATTTATTCATGACTCTTAGGCCCTTTCGCAGGCTCTGCTTTATTAGAATACATTATTAATTCGTAGCACGACGACGTTATCTCACACGCACGCTTCTCCAGTTTACGACAATGAAATATCTTGCCTCATCGTTGATAATAAACTAGTTCAGACGAAAATTCAATTTATTCTTTTGCATGCTTATCGATAATGTAAACGTACGTTTCATCCTGATGAAGTAACTTATGCAATCATTTACTGTAAATATGAGTATAAAGAAAATGATAAAAGTTGTATTTTACATCACGCAATTAAAAACTTTTGCGTGAATTTAATTTTACAAATTCTTAGCTACAGAAGATATATATATATATATATATATATATATATATATCAAAATTTTTTATCAAATTTTACAAAATCGCGCTCAATTTAAAACGTATTTTGAAAGTTTTCTTATTTGTCAAAACTCTTTTTTTAAGTTTATTATAATTTATTTACGCTCATGAAAATATTTGCAATTTTATATCTATAAAAATTGCATAAATAAAGATAAAATTTGTTCAATGTTTTATTTATACGTTTCAATGCAACGGTCATTTACATTAAAAATGGTGACAGAAATGAATTTCATCATTTCATTTTCTGTCGATGAAATGAAAAAAATAGATAACTAATGTAAAAGATTTCCAAGTGGATAAGGATGGCTGTGGTCAGACGGTGTTAATCTTATAAATTCAAGTGAATTGGCGTGTATACGAAAAGCTCGCGTGACTCGATAGCGAGAGTGGACTGTCCGAGAAATACGACATAAATTCATAGAGAAACATCCGCGATATGATGTATTGGCCACCAAAAAGATGTCAGTTCTATTGTAAAAGCATATAAGAAGAAGAAAGGCGAAAGATAAGAATGACAATGAAAAGTGGTACGAAAATAATGAAAAAAAAAATCAGCATACAAAATATTAATACAGAATTTAAAAAAACATGATAAAAAGAAGCAGGAGCTCGATGACGTATATGTTGAGCTAGTTCAAATAAATGTAAGAAAATTCACTCCTCTAAAATGACTTTTTCTGTCTGACAAGCGTCCAACAATTCAAGAATATGACATGCTTGTTCTTCATTAAAAAAGAAAGAAAATTTCATACACAACCGACGGCGGGAAGCCGTCAGGGCATGTAAAAAAATATTTTCGTATTACTCACGAAGTCCTGCTGTTCGTTTTCTTATTTTTCTCAGTCGGTATATAAATATTCGCTAGCATGAGAATTCACACAATGAGACGCAAGTATGAGTAATATTTTGTGCGATCTGAACAAAAATTTATCTTTGTATATATTACTATCCGACCCGGTGAACTTCGTATCTCCTATACAAAATCGATTCACATACAAAATCAACAATTTTTAATTTTTTGATTTTGCAGCTTATTACACTGAAAGAAATCACGATGGTGAATTTTATCATAAAGTGACAACTATGCTGATTATTTTATAAGTAAATATATGTCTATCGCAAAATAAAATATATTTAGGGTAGAATCTAAACAGAATATAAATTAGTTCCATAATAATTAGTATAGTTGTCACATTTGTATACTAAAATTTATCATTCTTTTCTCTCAGTGTATAATTTTAGAGTTTTTTCAATTTTTTTTCTAAACCACTCCTGAACTATATAGCGAACAAAACAAACAAAATTATTTAAATCTGTCAAACCTTTTCTGAGTTTTAGCGAGACTAACTCACAGCGATTCATTTGTATATTATACAGATTTACAAAAGATTTTTGAGCCATCCTTTGAAGGATATAAACGTTTAGGGTGATAGGTATTTTTTGATGCCAAACAATAAAAAAATACAAAAAAAAAATTTGTCAAAAAAAAAGAAAAAATTTGTCTGAATACGGAGAACCTAAAGATCTAGTAGTATGAAATACACTTTACGACCTATATTCTCGTACTTACCAACCATACATAAAAAATTTCATAAAAATCGGTCGAGACGTTTCGGAGGAGTGCAACCACAAATACTGTGACATGATATTTTTATATATACGAGTGACGATGCGACCGCTGTGCGGCTGCTCTTTTTACATGTTTGAGTTGATATTTTGCTGTTCTTCTAGGCGGACAATTCATACAACTTTGCATAATGCACTCTATTCCGATTAATTAATTAGAGGTTTCATCTCTTTTTTTTAAATATATAGGATACATCGGCACCGAATTTTTTAAAAAAGTATTTTGAAACGATAATATAAATTAAACACACTAAACTATTCACTTTTCATATGATTGACAATAACTGGAATTGACACGACACTCAATTGAACTTGTTGAATTGCTACGAATTGTTTTTCGGCAGCTAACTACCTGGCGAGACCCGACACGTCTTACTCCGACACTTGACACCGGCCTACTGATTCCAAATTTCGTCATAAAACCGAACAATTAATACCTTAATCGGTTTTTCACTCGACCTCGACCAATCACCATGGAAACAATTAATGACCGAGGGATTAACGAAAATTTGAAAATTTTTTTTCCTCGTTACGCTCGACGAATTTTCTCTCTAGAAAATTGTGTTGCAAATTTAGCGTATTCAAGGACCTCTAGCCTGATTTTTTGAGAATCGAAAATAGGAAAATCTCAAAATTTCAAGTGGCGATATCTTTTCGTCTCCTCGACGATATCGACTTCATATTAGGTAATTCCTGAAAATTTTTGCAAGATGAAACGAATAATTCAAACATCAAGGTCATTATTTCGAAAGCAGCGCACGTTGAATTTTTCTCTTATGAGTGGAAATTAGCTAAAATTTAATGCGTTCTGCTATTCCGATGAAACGATTAGAGGCCTCTTGTCCTTTTTAATATAGAAAATATATATAGATATTTTAAGAAAAATTTCTTGCATTGTTTCGCATTTGTCTGGTCAATTTTGGAAAGTAGTTGGATAAAAGCAGGACACGAAGTAACGAGATCTCTCTTAACGACTCGAGGAAGAGAGGAGCTTGAGAGAAGGAAGGAAAGAAAGAAAAGGGAAGGAAGGAAGAGAAGGAGAGAAAGATTGATGGGTAAGGCAGAGAGCTCGATGATCCTTCATGGATAAATAAACTCGTGGGAGCTGAGTACGGAGTCGTCGTCACAGCCAGCCGAGAAATTGAATGAGAGGCGAACGCGAGCGCGAAAGCGCGCGCCAGCGAGTACGGTGTCGCCGGAGGAGATTCCGGAGCGTCGCGACGGCGAGCACCTGGGATTCGTTTGCCGGCGACGTCGCTAATTCAGTTGCGCAACTCGGCTGAAAATTCTAACGCTAATATTATTCTCTCAAACCTCTCCCCCCCCCACCAAGTTTCTCCGCTGCCACCTCAGCCCTCAGACATCGAGAGAGCGCATGGATTATTTCCTCATATTACGCTGCCGCGAGATTTGGACAGATATCTCTTGTCAAATAAGAGCTTAATTATCGCGCCTAGTCCCCGTGTCTCGCTAACCGCGATGAATATTTATTTGTCGCTGATTAACCGAGCTTGCCAACTCGACTCGTGACTAATCCATTATCATTTTTACCACCGAATTTCGGTTACAAGACACACGTTTGTCTTTCCTGCGAGCTATTTACCCGGATCAGAACTTTTCCCTCAATGTTTTATAAGAAAAGAATAACTTTTGTGCGCATTATACATAACAGTTTGCCAAGTGTTTCTGAAAGATCGACTGTTGGTAATTATGACGAGTTGAGATTATATTGTTTATATAATTAAAAGGACATCCTGAGCAATTTAAAAAAAACAGGAAATTAACGAAGGATCGTCGTATATATGAAAAAATGCATGAAAACAGCAAAATAATTTTTTTTTATTGTGAAATTTTAAATTCCACATAAACGAGAAAATGTAAAGTAGAAAAAAAATGTTTTTTTTTGTTGAGTGCAGGGTTAAATCTGTTGAAGTGAACTGTACGTCTGCTCGTACAGTCACCACATACCAAGCCGCAATTTGAATTACAATCGGTGCATCCCGTCGCGTCCGGTGAGTTTGCGTCTCGTTAACCCATTCGTTCGTGTTCTCCAGATAACGCTTTGCTTCACGGTGTTTGCACAATGGACACGTCGCGAAACGTCACGAATATTGCACGGCCATAACGTCGATTAGAGACGAGAAAAATCGCGTTAAAAAAACAGCGATAAAAAAGCAATTTAAAAAACAACGATAAAGTCTAAATTGTCGTGGTGCAAGTTTTGTATAAATTTCAACAATAACAAGTAAAAAATATACGTTTCGCGCATGTCAGAAAAATTCAATGACTCAGCCGCGCTTCGTATGAGATAATTAATAAACGTCTCATTGTCTGATGGGCAGTTTTTCAAGACGACTGATGAATAGAAATGAGTATGTGACTCTGCCATCACTTTTTCTCCTTTCGTTCATACATGCAAGTGTCAAATGTTCGCCAAGAATCACTGAGAGAAAAGTTTGGTTGAATCAACTAAACGTGCGGTCGCGGTGAGTGAACGAAATATACACATTTATAATTTTACATGATATTTTTTTAAAATCAACTTATCATTTATTTCCGTGTCGAAAACGAAAGGCATAGAAACAAAAATTTAATTGAGTTAAATAAATGTCAAATTTGATTACTTTAGTTGGTTCAACCAAACTTTTTTCTCAGTGTGTATAGAATCTTGTTACGCACGTACAGAAAAATAAATCGAAAAATCGCGAAAGTAAGTCGTATGTACACATAAAAAAAAAAATTTTCACACTTTCGAAGCATTGAAAAAAATGGAAAAAAATAGAGACGAAAAAAAAATATAAGGGGAAGAGAGAGAGAGAGGAGGCGGGAAAAACGAGCGATGACGCAATATGGGATTGATCCCTGACAGGAAGAGACTTTGTTGAAAAACCGAGAGTCAATTGCTCCCGTATACTGCTGTGTACGACAAGATGAACGGAATCTGATTTGCATGAATGAATAAATCGTTTCTATTTTGTCTCCTCCTTCGAGCGCAGAGGATCGTTACGTGCGGGGAACAAGAACGTTTAACTCGCGATAGAGCACGTGGAATCCTCTCAATTTTAGCCTGCGCGCGGAAACGTCGATATCGAAGTGTTCGGCTTATTTCGGTCCTCTCGCTCGGCCTTTCTCGCTCTCTTACTGCTCCGCCGCACCTTTCCTCGTCTCAAAATCTCTGTCTCTCCTTCTCACGCAAATAGTCCGAGCAGGACTCTTGCCGAGTATTGAACAGTGCGTATATCGCGAGTAATTTCACGGTAAACGTGAGTCGACTCCAAATCGGCGGTGGTGAGAGCGTGGGTCCAATTGACCCGTGCGGCTCGACACCTAATTGTCAATTGACGAGCGACGTTGCCGCGCTCATAATAGTCGCCCCCGCCGTCATGAGAGGAAGAGACTCGCCTCTCGTTTCGATCCACGAATTCTACTTTACATCTGCCAGCTTCAATCCCTTTCTTCCTATATACACATACATATATATACATATATCGTTTAGTATATAAATATACTTTGTATATATATACTTGTATTTTTGTTCACAGTGCATATTTTTTTCCTCCGCACTTGCGAAGAAGGTTGACCCCTTTGTGTACCAAAAACGGACAGATATCAATAACATTTTTGTAGTATACGTATTTATTGCTATAGCAGAGTAAAAAATTAATGTTTGTTAAATTTGGCAAAGTTCAAGGTAGGAGTCGCGTGACAGTTTGGCTATGTTAACTAAATGTTGAATCATCACTTGAATTTTTTTGAGACAGAATTTTTTCAAAATTTCTACTGATCTTCTTTGACGTCATATATTAACATGTGTGTAAAATTTAAAGAGGCTTCACCATATGTGATTATCGAGATATTTATTTTTTAAATTTGCCACTTTTAACATGGGCTTTTATTATGACAGATCAAAAAATGTGACGACTTTCAACAATTAAGATCTCGCTTACTAGATGGTGAAGCTTCATAAAATTTGACATACATTTCGACATGACCTAAAAAACGATTTGTGCAAATTTTTAAGAAATTCTGTCTCAAACGATTTCACGCGACTTCTATCTTAAGGATTCCTATATAAAAATGTCAGGTATAAAATAGAACTTCAGGTGTATAAAAGAGAAAATCCGCTTCTCTTTTTATTTAAGAATATATTGACATTGGAAAAACGATTTCTATATAAAGCTCAATTCGTGCAAGAATACGATTCCGTGTCATAAATTTTTGAAAAGTATAATTGATATGCATAAAAGAGACACCCTTTATAAGAATGAGTTTTTACTTTTATGAAAAATTTTGGAAACTATAGAACAAAATAAATCTGAGGATACAGGCCTTTTTACACTATATGACTACTATCAATAAATTATGATATAGCTTAATTTGTATCATTTTCTTAACGTTGGTCATAAAGATAATTCTAGTAAAGTTTTCATATTACTCAATGTGTAATACATGGACGACCATAATAATTTTTATTATCTCTATTTTAGTATTCTTTAATTACAAGAAATGAGACACTTAATAAATCGTGAAAATGTTCTCAACTGGACTTTAAAGACATTCTTATAATATACTATTATATAGAGTAAAAAAATGTTTATTGTTATATTTGTGATGTGTTCAACACAATTGTCTCGATATAGTCTCTAGCTTAAACATTATCTCTAAACGAAAATACATTCAAGACGTGATATTTCTCGAGTTTGAGATCTTTCAACAAGAAAAAATGAAAAAAAAACTTCGACTATAAAATATCCCGAGTAGTGCTATATATATACAAAATTCCAATTCCCGAAATCCATTTTCGTGTTATTGTGCCCTATTTTTGAAGAATATAAAATTCAAGCATTCGACCAATTTGAGAGCTCCAGTTAAAAAATATAAACTGAACGCACAATTTGCAATCTGGCTTCGAATAATGAAAAATTCGAAAAAGACGTTTGAAAATTCATCGTAAAAGAAATTTAATTGATGAGTCACGAGAGATTATAATATAAATTTCGAGAAATTGCGAGGTAAAGTGCGTGAGCTTAATGGATTTACGTATTGTTGAGTAAGTTAAAAGCAAAATTTTGAAGTCGATAAAAGAAAAGTTTGAGAGCTTTTTTCGTCTCTCTTTCGCCTTGTGCTCGTGAACTTGTATCTTTTGATCGGTGTTCACATCTGGTGGCCTCGCTCATGCATGTGGGGAACGTGAAGAGGCTCAGTCCCAAGTTTCCCCTCGGCTCGACGGCTTAAAGAACGTAGTTAATATCCCAGGCCCTCTCTGCCCGTAGCGTTCAAGGATTTCGAGCTGGCTCTCGCAGACGAACGAACACATGCGCACGCGAGAAAAAAATTACACGAAGGGGAAAAGAGTACTCGCGACGATGTGTGCATGCGCGGGAGTGAAAACAGGGGAATAAGAGAATAGCGAGAAAAAAAGAAAGGGGAAAGGATAAGAAGGAGAGAAAGAATTATGCTACCCAATTACTTAGGGAAAAGTATTAAAGTCCAAGATCTCTCAATCTTTCAGTCCACCCAGACTCGCTTTTCATCTTCCTCGCTGCACACCCTTTAGGGCATTCAAGAAAAAAAACACCCTTTTCGCCCACATCATCAATTAAACGTACTCGCAAGCTCATAATCAAGGAAAAAAATAATTGAAAATCTGTGTACTGTCCGTACAAAGCAATTATCTTGTCTACATATGTTTCTCAGGAATTACGTAGAAATATTTTTATATAGACTCAAAACATGAATATTATTAACACTCCGACCAATCTTTAAAAAGATTAACCATTTCAAATTATGAATATGTTTTTTTTTAATTTGACGTAAATAATTATGTATATGACGAGGCATAAAAAGTGTGTTACATTTGTCCTAATAACTCTAGGATTTTTGTTCTGACGATTTTTCCAAAGCACATACTACTATGTTTGAATCATTCATTTCGTCTTGCAAAAATTTTCAGGAATTACCCAGCATAAAGTCGATATCGTCGAGGACACGAAAAGATATCTTTTGTTTTCAACATAATCTTTGAACTTAACTGCATCGTGATAAATTGTAAATTAGACAAAATTGAAACTGAACTTTATTAATTTTCGAAGGTATAAATATAAATGAATCAAACTGTATATAGTTGATGTCAAGAAGAAGAATTTCAAGTATTTTCTTTCGGTGCATTCAAATACAAACTCTATGACACGATAAAAAAGTGAACGAATTAAAATTTCTTCCTGATGCAAGAAGGAAGGGAAAATAAAGGAATATAAGGTAGGATGTTCTTACGTTTGACGTTTCGGTGCGCTTTGTTTATGGCATTTGACGTGCGAAAGAGAGACAGAGAGTATATAATAAGGGCGAGAGAGGGAGATTACGCAGAAAACGGAAGGATCGCAACGCAGCTGTGTTGACTCAGCTTCAATAATTCAGAAGATTGACCGCCGTCTACGGACTGATGCGTTCGCAGTGTGTTCGTAAAGGAACGTCTATTTGCGCGAGCGAGAGTCCATATGCAAGCCGGAGACACGGCGGAAAGCCTAACACACACGGTGTGTATCCTCAAGGCTAAGAGACCACTCGACCTCCAAGCCCACACCTTATACATTCCGAATTCAATTTTAACCCACCATATACTCAAAAAAGTCCTTAATTCATTTATTTTATTGCTCCAAAATACACAATTATTAATTTCGAGGATTAAAAAATACCAACAAATGATTCTTAAATTAAAAAAAAAGAATATTGTATCGCACATTTCATTTATATATCTATTTCATAAAATATATATTTTTATTTTCATATATCAAATAAACTTGTATTAATTAATCTAGCTGAATCATTTTCGAATAGAGCAAAGAAACGAATGAAAAAACTGGAAAAAATCTGCAAGTAAAAACAATAATATCAAAGAAAAGTCAAGACTTGTTAGAGTGTGTATATATCTTTTCGTTTTCATGTTAATTTTTTAACATTCATCAAATAATATAATAACTTTTATTGCGATGTATAAGTTTCAAATAAAAAGAAATTTGTAGTTTAAATACAAAATTGTATTTTATTCTGTTTCAATAAGTCAATTACATTCAACAAAAGTTAGTTGTATGATAAAGCAACAGTTTCACCACACACTATTTAATAAAACATTTTATCAAAGTACTTTCAATCATTGAAAGAATATGAAAAATAAAATTAATAAAAATTTATCAAATTTGATCATCATTATTTTTGTAATATTATTTTGCTATTATAGTAATTATATTTGTCGAGGGAAGAAACAAAGAGAGAATATACCAAAAATTCGAATTGGTCAAATTTAGGAAGACCCGAGCAAACGAAACTCTTGGGGAAGCGAACTTGAACGGTGATCTTCAAGGGCGTCCGGATATAGGGTGGAGGGACTGAGGACCAGAGGAATGAGAAGCAAAAACTCGTTCCGGTGCGACAGCCTCCACCCTCTGACCAATCCTCCTTCTCGTGTGCGAAAGAGAACAAAGAAGTCGCGTTGCAAAGCGGAGTTCGTGGTCTTCGATATATAGAGAAAGAGTAGAGAAAGGAAGGGGATGAGACAAAACAGGAGGAGGGGGGAGGGGGAGAGTAACGTGTGGTATAGAGAAAGAGAAAGAGAAAGAGGGGACGACAAACTCAACTGGCAACAAGCCAACGAAACAGAGAAACTCGAGCAAATTTAACACGTCCCTTTACATCACTCTCTACATTAACAAGACAAAAAAGGAACTACACGGAAGCTAAAAAAAGGGAAAACATATATACGAGAGTCATTTCAGATTGAATGCTTAATAGAGTTGATTGCTCGTTTTTCTTTTCGCAAAATTCAATTGAAACACTCCTGTATACGATTTTGAAAATTTATTAAGGAGGTTGTAACTTCAGGATAGTCAATACAACTGTTTGAAAATGAAAAGTATAAAAAAACCTCAATTCGAAAAAAGCTTTATATTATTTACTTTTTTATACGAGACTCACTTCTATTCTAAATTAATTTATATACTTTCACATATACTTTTACAAATTAGACACTGCTTTGAACAAATACGAAAGAGGTTTGACACAGTGAACTGTCGATAAACTCGATAAATTTTTCTTATTTTTTCGATGACCCCACTATTTTTAGTTGATATCATTAATAATACCTCTCTAGGAATATCATGTCAAAAATTCATGTAATTCTCTATAGTGTCTGCATGTGTTAATTGCTCAAGTGAATACTCATACTCCATATACGCGAAGCAAAATTACCGTGTAAATTTGTCATTTTCAAATGTATTTTTCTTCACAGAAAGTTCGGTAACCTTTATAAATTGGAAAGCTAATTTTATTTTCTATCGAACCGTTATATTTTTAGGCAATTCTCCAGACTTTTACATTCCGTTACAATCTCCTTAAATACTTTTGTAGTAGGTATATAGTATATTAAATTGATATACTATAAAATATGAAATATATATATTAAATATATATTAAATTGATATGAAACAATTAAAAATGTTTAATAAGTTGATAAAATAAGTTCAAAGTTGTCAATCGTTAACGCTAGCTAGAACGTAAAAGATGTGCAATTTTTGTAAAATAATAAATTGAATTTTACAAATTGAACGTAACAAAATATACAAAATAACTTTTTACTGGGATATTGCATTTCACTTGAAATAAGATTACTCCAAAGAGAGATTTTACTATAGACACATATATCTGAACGAAAAGGATCTAATTTTTTTTAAGTATTACGAAAAAGCAATATGCTTATAAAATGAAACTGAGAGCTATTTTTAAGAAATGCATTGGGATGTTTGTTGCTCGAAGTTCGAAGCTATAGGCACGGATTAAATTCAAAGCGGATATGGCTGCTTGGTAACCGGACGCGCGAAAATGCTCGACGTGCTCCGATCGTTTCTGTCCCTTCTCCGCGCGACAAGCTTTTCCCTCCCCTCCCGGTTCCTCTTATTCTCAGCAGGAGTATAGCATCATCGCGGGGAGTGCGAGACGAGGGCTCGGAAACTGTCGTTGCACATATCAGAACGGAGAGCACGTAACGTCATCGTCAACGATGCACGCCGACTGGAAAAATGAAAGACGCGTAAGCGACGGAAGTATCGTCGTGTCTCGTGCTACGCGGGTCGTTAACGCGGCGACGATGCGAACTTTTCGTCGCGATTAGCCCCGGTTGCGAAACACACACACAGAAAACAAAAAAAATTTTCCAAAGGAAAAAAAGCAGCATAATAATTTTTTTATAATTTTTTTTTAATACACTGAGAATAAATCTTGATTGAATCAATTGAAATTTGGTTGATTCGACAAAATTTCAGTTGATTCAAACCAATATTTTTTGAATCAACAAAATTTCTAAAACATAATCTCGACTTTCGACTTGAAATAAATCGACCTTGTCAAAACTATTAGTCTTATCTTGGAAGTTTATTCTACTTATTGTACATACATATAGTAATAATCTTTCAACTATATTTTAAATCGTTAAATCGTAATAAATTGTAGCGCTATTCATGATTTTCTTTGTATTTGGAATGTGTTTTTTCTACTTATTTCCCAAGTGATATGTATATCGTTGGTCCGATTCACGGAACACCCACTGGAAGAAATTTTGTGGGCTGGAATGACGCAAACTTCTCGACGACTAGACCTCCCGAGGAGTAAAAGAAGAAGGAGAAAAAAAAGATGAGCGAATAAGATCTCTAATCACGTTCTCTCTCGTTATTACGATGTCTGATGCGGATAAGTTTGAGTCATCGACGGATAAATCGATGATTTGCCTTAAAAAAATAAATGCGTGATTCTTATGGAGAAAACTTCTTTTTTTCTTTGACTCTCAAACAAAAAAATGTAAAGGATAAAAATCGTTGGAAAGAATTTACTTTTTCGACAATTTAGTGACAATGGAATCTCTTGTCAAATATTTGTTCAAAGAAAGTTCGTCAATTGGGTAATTCCTCAACGAGACAGCTAGCCTGTGGTCACCCAACCGAGTAATGGACACGGCCGAAGAGCAATGCTCAACTTGGCAGAGAGCCAGAAAACATAGTACAGAGGGAGACACGATGGTCATTCAGTTGAAAATGTATATATAAAGTACTTGACAGAAAGACACGTTGAGAGAAAGAAAGAGGGAGAGAGAGAGAGAGAGAGAATTAAATAAGCGGCAAAGCTCGGTCGTATTATACTTCAGAAGATTAGAGTGAAACTTGTGAAAATGGCCGGTCGACTTGGCCACAAAACTTAAGTTTTTCACGGGTTATCGTGCAACTGACGGAAACTTGAGCTGCGGAGGATGAAAACGAGACCATGTCCCAATCGGGGATGGACGAAGAGAAAGAGAGAGAGAGAGGGAGAGAGAGATGGGAGAAAGAGCTCGGAAACGAGGCGAAGAAAATGTAAACGAGACTGACATTTATTCAAATATATAAATATTTGTCACGATATATGTGCCGCTAATGAGAGTAAAGTTCGCTTCCTCATATACGTAATATTCTGTCTCTCGAGCGATATTATATCATTTATCATGACGATGGACAACATCATTTTCAAAAAGTGTCTTATATAAAAGACTTGAGGTATTTCTATGAAAAAATCGTTTTCTTAGGATTTTTTTAAAAATTTGCAAAAACCTTCTTTGATACAATGTGCAAATATTAAATTTGAAGAGGTTTCACTACGTAGAACTGGAGATATTTAGTGTCATAAATCACTATTTTCTAGACATTAAATAGTGGTATTTTGACTTCTGGGTAGTAGAAATTCTTGAAATTTTTCACAGCTCTTTATTGTACTTCAAAGAAGCTTCCTCAAAATTTTTTTAATCCTAAGATTATGATTTTTTTAATTTTTATACATACGTAACAAGATCACCTTAGATGACTTTAAATTTTGAGGATGTTGTTCTTGAAACAATTTGCAACAACTTTTCTTAATAAACTTAAGCTCAAAAACCACATAGTATGGAGACAAATTGAGATAAAAACTTTTGATTTGACTGATGTACCGATAGAACTACCTTTATTTCGGTTTAGTGTGTAAGCAAATGAATACATTGTGATAAAATGTATTGTATTTTATGAAGGTAACTTAATTGCACAAACCGTTTAAGATTTTTTTTATTGTATATTTTGCAAAAAAATATACACAACAAATCGATTAAAAAATAAAGAGTCGAGTAACTTTACCTTTTAAATTATTGGATATTTAGAGTTAAATAAAAATCTAGTATTTTTTCTATCTATATAATCACGCGTTAATAACCATCACAAAAAAAGATTCACAAAAATAACTTAAAAACAATTTTCACTTGTTATATAAAAAAATAACTTTACAATGCCAGAAAATCTTCTAAAGAAATTAATTTTTAAAAAAATATCATTGTCTGACGTCAAATTTTTGAGGAAAAAAAGTTATCGTATGAGTTACGCGTAATCCGTATTTATATTTATTTAACAATTATTAATAATATTTTCAAAGATTTGTATAAATATAGTTTAGTTCTTTAGTAAAGATGTTCCTTTTTTTATACGGCACACAGATACACTTCAGCTATCGAACTATCATCAAAATCGTTTAATAACTCTTCAATTAAGAAATAATAAAAAAAAAATAGAATAAAGATTGCATCAAAATGTCAGGGTGTAAGAAATAAAAAATGTCACCGGGTAATTGTTAATTATAAGAATAGTGATAACATAAAAAATTAAAGTAAGAAAGGGATTGTCGGTGATAAATGTAGATGAAAAAATTATGAGAGAAAGGAGGCAGTCTCGGGCACGTGTCGCCGTTAATCGATCATTTCGCGCAAGGGGAAAAGGTCCGTCGTCGACGAATCCTTTCGTCGTTCGTCGTAAAGTTGGCGTGACGTGAATTCGTGACAGAATCATTTTCCGTTGGAAGAGAAGTGTTGCGAGAGGCGAGGCCACGCTATGAACGTGTATCGTTGTCCCGCCGATTTCGAGCCACGAAATGATTTTAGCGAGACGCAAAATGTATTTTTTTTCACGACGAAGCAGAGTCGGTCGAACAGGCGTCTCGACGTTGCTTCAACGTGTAGAAATTGCAGCCGTTGACAAATTATTTTCTTAGAGGAGAGATTTTGGAAAACACGCCTTGTCGATACTTGAACGATTTTACTCGAAAAAAAAGAAAAATAATGATGACAAAACCACACTTTTTTTCTTTTCAATAATTCATACTAATTAACAAAAACATAGTTTTATACATACCTACTTATTTTAGGTATGCACTTTTCAAGGATATTCCTGCTATACATATGGAATGTACATGTCTAAAAAGTTTAGTATACACTGAGAGAAGAAATTAGTTGATTCAACAAAATATTGGTTGATTCAACTAAATGGCGGGGTGAAATACGTCCAAATAAAGATTTTGTCTATT
>JAPYYW010002797.1:0-24254 GCA_030522545.1 Cremastinae sp. A BG-2022a
AATAAACTTAATCTCGCAAATCACTGTGAACGTCAGAAAAACGTCATCAAAACGGGAGAAACTTTTGGATTTGACTGTCACAGACCAACCACCTTAAAAGTGGTTGGCCTGTGACTGTCAAATCCAAAAGTTTCGGCAGTACGTTAACTGTACTCTTCACTTCTCTACTCAAGACCATATTTTAAAGTGGTTGATCGGTAAAATAGGCGTCGACAGATTTCGTTAAAATTTTGCATAAACGTTCTTTAGGGTCATATATTGGGTTGGCACAGAAGGAATGAGATACTTAATTTATTTTAAAATATATTTTAGTATTTTTATTATACAAAAGACTTAATTAGTTATGCAAGCCCCATTAGTATCCAATACCATACGTATGTAGAATGGTCTACAACATTGTAAAATATATAGTCGAAAACAATGAATTAGAAAAAGGATAGTGTAAAATTTTCCAAGGTGTCTCATTATTTCCAATACATATGTGCACCAAATTTTATGAAGTTTCACCGTGTAGAAGTCGAGATATTTCATGACAAATGTCACATTTTTTTGTACACTCTCCATAAGAGCGCATGTTAAAACCACAATTTTCATCAATAAATATCTCGAATTCCAGACGGTGAAGTCTCTTAAAATTTTGCAGAGAGTTTTCGTAACATAGAAGAAACTTTGTTTCATTTTTCAGAAAAATCTGTCGTAAAAAAATTGTTAATTATTTACCAAGTATATCTGGTATTCATGACCTTGCATAACCTTGGGCTCGAAGTATGTTGTTCTTTAATAAATTAGCAACAACTTTTCTTAATAAACTTAATCTCGCAAATCACTGTGAACGTCAGAAAAACGTCATCTAAACGGGAGAAACTTTTGGATTTGACTGTAACAGACCAACCATCTTAAGTTAAATTTGGCATTTTAAAATTGCAGAAGAGTTATTTTTTGAGTAAATTTATCCAATTTTTTTTTTGAGTAAGTTTATTCCAAAATAGTCTATTTTTTTATAGCCGCCACATTCAAGATGAAATACGAAAAAATAATGTCAAGAGTAGAGAAGTGAAGTACAGTTAACGTACTGCCAAAGTTTCTCCTGTTTTGATAACGTTTTTCTGACATTTACAGTGATTTTTGGATTATATTTATTAAGAAAAGTTATTGCTAATTTATTAAGGTAGTTCGATAGCTAAGTGCCGTATAAAAAAGGGTTTGCTCTACTTCACGAAAAAAGTAGTGTCCATAAAAAGGTAGAACATTACAAATTTTAAAAAATATTAACAGTAATCATAGAAGAAACCATATTTATGCTATTTTTATCGAATTTTCTTCACTTGTACTGAACTTCGAGAGTGTTACATTTTTTTTCAAAATGGAAAATATTGAAAATTTCCACTAAAATGATTTTTTTCTCAAAAACTGGGCGGTATTATATCATACTGACTTTTTTTATATTACTTTTGTAGGTGGTACTCTAATATTTTTAATTTTTTCATGATTTTCTAAAATGTATAGTTTTCAAGATATTTTTACAAAAAATTTTTTTGTGACGTTTTGAAGGGGAAATCGCCAATTTTTAACTTCGAATATCTTTAAAAATAAACGGTGGAATTACTCGACTTTTCATTCATTCGATTTATTTTCTTTTTTTAAAAAACATATAATTTAAAAAATTTTTTCTTAAATAAACAGTTTTTGCTTTCGAACTATCTTAAAAAACAACATACCCTGAATTCAAGGTTATCCAAGGTCAGAATTACTAGATATACTTGGTGCATAATTAACAAATTTTTTACGATAGATTTTTTTTTAATTAAACAAAGTTTCTTCTATATTATATAAAACTCTCTACAAAATTTTAGGAGCTTTTACCGTCTGGAATTTGAGATATTTATTTTTGAAAATTGTAGTTTTAACACGTGCCCTTATGGAGAATGTAGAAAAAAATGTGACATTTATATCATTAAAATCTTAACTTCCGTACAGTAAAACCTAAAATTTGGTACACATATACATATCATGTTAAAGAGAGTTTATGCAAAATTTTAACAAAATTTATCAACGCTTATTTTACAGATCAACAGCCTTAAGGTTGTTGCTACCGTATAAATTCAATCAGAAGTTTGTGTCGTTTGAAAATTTTTATAATTGAGATTCAGCTGGAAATATGAAAAGGAAATAATCTTTAACATTGAATGAATACAAAACACACCTGAAACAAATGTTTACTAATTAAACAAAATCGAGTATAAAAGGAAAAACGTATATTTATTGTACCGCCTTATCACTAACTTTTGTACATTAGCTGCCAACTTTAAAAGGAAATAAAACAGCATGCGCTAAATAAAAAGAAATAAACAATGATGACAATAAATTAAAAGCAAAATAAGCTTTTATCCGTTTTATACGTATATGTAATATATGTACAAAGTTAAAAATAGCGATAAAAAAATTAACTATTTCAAATTATAAGAGTTTTTTCATCACATCTAACAGAAATACTTCTGTATTTTGTCGCGATAATTTACGTGAGCGACGTTACAAAGTTGTCAATCCAGATCCATATACTATCGTGATAAACTCACTATTTTGAATACTTCATTATTTAATTTTGCAGAAACAACGCTCCTAATAACTTTTAAAATTTGCAAATACTTTGCTTACTATTTCAATAGTAATACCTCCAATTTCTCTAAAAATCTCTCTTTTTTTAAACATACAAAAAGTACATATTTGTACATTTTTTCATTGAAAAATTTACCAATTTAAAAATTTTTTTTTAATTAATAAATTTTTTCAAATGGAGGTACATATTATTCTTGAAGTATAGTAAGCAAAGTACTTACAATTTTACATCTGTACATTTATTTCATTGAAAAATGCATAAATACATGTTAATTTGTTAATTAAATATCTTTTAAACTATCCTCCTAAACTTCACTAAATTCAGCAAGCATTTTTTAAAATCATTATTTACATGTAAGCACAGTTTCATTAAAATCTCTCTTTTTTGAGGTAAGGTGTTAACATCCTTAAGACACGCACACCTGCTGCTCGGCCTTCCAACTTTGGATTATCGAGTTTGTCCAAGTTACGAGCTTTCACACCAGTGCGAGCATAATACGAGCCAATCCGGTGTATATCCCGATCAGACCATTAACGATTTCGACGAAATAATCATCCAACTGGGAAAGCCGGATGAGGACCTGGAGCGATCAACGCTCCGGGAAGAAAGCTCCAAAAAGTTTCGTTCTGTGTTCGTGAAAGTGTTTAATGCTTCGGGTTTATACGAGGGAGAACAAGATCTCGAGGGTTCCAGATATTTGTCCTATTTTATGCACAACGTGAAATATTATATTCACTGAGCTTTGTCGAAAATTTTGCCCTCCGCGATTTATGCCAAGGGCTTTCGTACGTTTTGCTGGAAAAGGAACTTTGAGGGTTCCAAAAAATCCATCGAGCTGATATTCAACGAAATCTTATCACAAATCATATATGTTTTCTTTTCATATAAATACTTTTTACATTTTATTCGATTTACGAGTAAAATATATTGAATATTATAGATATGTGTAAAAAAGGGAAAAAAATTTTGTTTGAACTAAGAAAATATTTAAAAGATAGTTGTTTTATTGTAACATAATATTTAATGAAAGGAATATTTGTTTCGTTTGTCAAATCAGACCTCACTACATAAATTTCTTGAGTAAAGACTTTACTACCCCATATGTAGACTTTTTACTACATAAAAATGACAACTATACTTTTTATAATAGAACAAATTATATTTTATTATACAAGATTCTGAGCCAAATATATTTGATTTTATCATAAAAATATATTTAGTTTTTAAATAATTAGTATAGTAGTCACTTTAAGGATGCTGTGCTCGAAATCGAAAACGATAAAATTTTTTTTAATTTTACATACTATTAAATAACATTTACAAAACATGTGAAATTTTCATGACAATTAAGATGTTCGTTACTGAAAAAAATTAAATAAATTGAACAGATTCTTATTGAAAAGTGTCTTTATGATGTATTAAATTGTTTGTCAACAAAGAATACCAAAAAGTCACACATTAGTACAAATGCATATCAAATATAATGCATGTATATATTTACTGTTTTTTAAAGGACGAACTGGAGAAAATATCCCTGACAAAAGTGAGTTTTTCATAATAAATTAGAAACACTTTGACCCAATATCGATTAGCTGTTTAAGAAAACATTTTTAACAATTTTGATATTATTAATTGTTTAAACAATGTTGTGACATCTTTTTGAATTTCAAACTTATTATCAACCTGTATTTAGGGCAAATCTTTAAATTTTTCATAAAAAACAATGCTAAGCTTCTGAAAAATAAAATTGTGATAATTCTCAAATCGTGCTCAGTGAATCTTTGTCGAATTGCATACAACAATTTTTCATATATTTTTCAACAATATATAGAAATTATAGCCATCACTTGTCAGCGGATTTCAAATCGTGCCAATTCTAAATGGCGGAAAATTTTATATTATTTTTTTTCGACCAGATTCTTCTGATATGTTACTAGATTCGTGAATAAAAGCAAAATGAAATAAGTGCCAACAATTTGATGAATACGGGAAATAAATTTAAAGAGAAATGGCACTTTCAATCTAGTCAGCAATTTCAATTGCTATACGGAGTGACGAAACTTTGCCTCTCGAAAGTATCAAACGGTATTGAATTCGAACGGGATGGAAAATGGTTTGTGCCAGTTCTTCGAATAAAATTGTTCGCTTCGCGTCAATTAAAAAAAAAAGGAAGCTATAAAAACAAGAATCAATTAAATATTTTTGCCTCGCGACGAAAGTTTGCGCGCTTCCGATAACGTTTAGTTCGCAGCTGAAGATCTCCGGAACTGATGGAATTTATAGAGAGATGAATAACGTCTCAATAAGCCGATCAACCAGAAAAAATTGGTTTCCCATTCAACGAGTCAAAAAATCATCCCTCAATACATTTTTTATGAAATAGAAAAATTTATTATTTTCTACACTGTTGAATGCAATAAAAATTTGATACAATTATTTTTAAAAAATAGTTTTTGTGGAAATAAAAGATTTCTATATAGCGTGCGCAAAAATGCTATAAAAACTGTAAAAGTGTGCATTAATTTAAATTTATTTAAAACGAGCAACAACGCGATCGCTTTTTCCTTTTCGACATGTTTGAATTGATATTTTGCGATTCTTCTATAGGCGCATTTTTCATTTAACCTTGAATAATACGCTCTATTTCGATTAATTGAATATAAGCTTCATAACTTTTTAAATAGGATATATGTTATCGCAAAATTTCCTGTTCATAACAAAAGTTTTACTTTATATGGTGTACAATTCATCTTAAAAAATTGAAAAAGCTGATCCAAAAGTCAATTTTTTGGCTTATTTCCTATGAATTCTTGGATTTTGCCCGATTAATTAACATTTTCGTTATCTACGGGAAATTTCCGATCGAATAGACTCTTAATATCGAAAAAAAAAATTTTCAAGAAATTTGGTGAGTAACACTGGGTCTCGTAGACCCATGAAAATTTCAATTAGCGATGTCTTACCTTTCTCTTGACGAAATCAGCTTTGTTGAGGAAGATCCATAGACACGAAATGAATTTGACTAATTTTCTGCATAAGGTAGTACAACCGAGACAGTCTATTCAAAAGTTTGTCCTTATGTGTTAATAAATGTAAAATTATCACTTGAAATTTCTTGAGACAGAATTTATTCAAAAATTGCACAGATCTTCGTTAGAATTGTGTTAACGTGTTTGCAAAATTTAAAAAGTAGTTATTTATAAGTAGTTAGATATTAAAAATTAATATCTAAGTACCTTAAGGTAGTACAACCGCAAAGCCTGGTTGAGACAGATTTTCTTAAAAATTAGCACAGGTCTTCTTTAATACCATATAAAAACATGTGTAAAATTTGACAAAGCTTCACCATCTAGAAATTTGAAAGTCGTTGCTTTTTCGAATCTCCTATAAGAGCCCATCTTAAAAGTAGCAATTTTTAAAAATTAATATTTAAATAACTACATGGTAAAGCCTTTTTAAATTTTACAAACACGTTAACACAATGCTAACGAAGATCTGTGCAATTTTTGAATAAATTCTGTCTCAAGAAATTTCAACTGATGTGGGTTTTGTTGCACTTTATTCACCAGCACAATACAAAACTCAATATTTTTTGTATTTTTTAAAATAAAATTGAAAAACGGACTATCGAATCTATATTGGTAATTGAAAATATATCAGACTAATAATTTATGATGAAAAGTACAATTATTCGATGCAAAAAAAACTGTGTTTTCGAATTTAATAGCCTTGACAAAGACTGCATACGTTTAATTTTAATATAATATGAAAATTATACTGTGTAGAATAAAATATCGGGATCGAGATTATTTGCATCAATTGTACACCAGTTTCATCCGCACCGACATTTTTAAAAAAGTATTTTGAAACGATATTATAAATTAAAAACACTGAACTACTTACTTTTCGGATGATTGAAAATAGCTGGAATTGATACTCAATTGAACTTATTGTCGAGTTATTTCTACGAAATGTTTTTCGGTAACGAAGTACCTGGCGAGACCCGACACGTCTTACCCCGACACTTTATTGCCAGCCTAATGATTCAAAATTCAGTCGAAAATCCAAAAAATCAAAATCGTGTTCGGTTTTTCCCTCGACCTCGATTAATTACCATGGATAAACAATTGTCGAGGTATTCTGGGAAATTTGGAATTTTTTTCTTGTTACGCTCGATAAATTTTCTCTCTCTTTTTTTTTAATATTTACTATCTCCGAACTATTCAGGTATATTTGTCCAGGTATATTTGAAATAAATAATTGAAAATTGGGTTGCAAGTTTTTTTTTTATATGAACTGAGAAATTTTAGCTTGTTCGAGGACTGATTTTTCGAGAAAATAGGAAAATCTCAAAATTTCAAGTGGCAATATCTTTTCGTGTCCTCGACGAAATCGACTCCATAATACGTAATTCCTGAACATTTTTGCAAGACGAAATAAATGATTCAAACACCAAAGTCATCATTTCCAAAGCAGTGCACGGCGTTAAATGAGCATGAGCTGAGAAAATTTAGTTTGTTCGTGAACTTTCAGCCTGATTTTTCGAGAATCGAAAACAGGAATATCTCAAAATTTCAAGTGATGATATATTTTCGTTTCCTCGACTATATTGACTCCACAATAGGTAATTCCTGATAATTTTTGCAAGACAAAATTAATGATTCAATGTCATTATTTCCGAAGCAGCGCACGTTGAATTTTTTTTTTAATGGGTAGAGATTAGCCAAAAGTTAATGCGCTCTGTTTCGATGAATCGATTAGAGGCATCATGTCTTTTTCCATATAGGATACTCTCGAAAGTATATTGAACATTTTATTGTCTTATTGTTGAAATTTGCTTAGATAATAATTATTAGGATAGTGGAAGTGAGTGCAACCACGAATTTAATTTTATCCAGGAAGAAAAAAGAATAAAAATGAAAAATTTATCATTCGATACTTTTAATGAGCGAGGAGAGTGCTTATAAAACTTGTACTATACTTTGGACGATCGATAATTCGGTGCGATGCCCACAGCTGTAATAAAGTAACATAATATTTGGTCGCAGGTCCGGTTACGTTTAACGCCTGCTCATTTTTTCAGAATTTATGAATAAGGCTGTAAAAAGGGTGATTTAAAGTGTTTTATCATTGCACTAGCAAGTCAGGTTTTTATTAAAATTTGGTAATATATTAATATCCTCTGTGAGGGACTAAATGCAAAATTTGATGAAGTTTAAGAATAATAATTTATGCATGTGTGTTTATGCCATACTTCTCATGGAATTGTATAATTTTTAAGAACTAATCGCGTAATCGATAAGTTATGCAGAGAATTCGATGAAAAATTGGGACACGATTCTCCGAGCATTCAAGAAAGTTTATGCAAAATTTCACAGATCTTACGAATCCGGATCTTGCAAAAATAAATGGAAAACATTTAATAGTTTTTATTATTTGCTAATTATATTAATTGTATCAATTCAATTTATAAATTATCATATAAATGAAAAAAAAACCGAAAATTTCGTTTGGTTTTAGAAAATATTTGAAGAATAATTTTTTATTAGTTTTAAAATAGTATTCAATAAACGAAACATGCATAAATTATTTCATTAGGAAAATCATATCTTACTATATATAAAATTGAGACAACTACATCGATTATTAGAGGAACTCATATTTTATTTAGATCCTGACCCAAATATACTTTATTTTATTATAAGAGTATATTTAGTTCTGAAGTAATTAGTACAGTTGTCACTGTAAGTAAATAACAAAAATCATAATCAAAAATGATAAAAAAAATTTCAAATATTTTACATGCTATTAAATAAAATCTGCGAAACGTTTGAAAATGTGTATAAATTACTTGTGGTCCTATTAACAAGTTATACAATCTGACGTATTAAATTTTTTCAATAAAAATGATGCACAATAATGAAAGTCACATATCAGCAAAAAATCTGTTATCTTTATTTCTCTTAGAATATCAATTCCGTATATCCTTGTCATATTTAAAACAACATTTTATTTTGCTATTCTTGTAAGTGGATACTTCATAAAACTTTGCATAATGCGCTTTATTCCGATTAATTTATTAGAGGTTTTATCTCTTTTTTAATGTAGGATACATCAGCATAGATATTTTTAAAAAAGTATTTTGGAACGATATTATAAATTTGAAACACTAAAAACTATTCACTTTTCCGTATGATTGAAAATAACTGGAACTGACACTCAATTTAACTTGTCGAATTATTTCCTCTATGGACGTGGGGTTTTGTTGAAAATCGGAGCCAACCAAAACAGAAGAAGAAGAAGAATTATTTCCTCGAAATGTTTTTCGATACCGAACTACCTGGCGAGACCCGACACGTCTTACCCCGACACTTTCTATCAGCCAACTGATTAAAAATTCAGTCGAAAATCCAAATAATCAAGACCTTGTTCGATTATCGACTCGATCTCGACCGATTACCATGGAAACAATTAATGACCGAGGGATTAAGGAAAATTTGAAAATTTTTTTTCCTCGTTACGCTTGATGAGTTTTCTCTCTTTTTTTTATGTTTACGATCCCCGAACTATTCAGGTATTTATTTGTCCAGGTACATTTGATATGAATAATAGAAAATTGTGTTGCAAGTTTATTTCACATGAGCTGAAAAAATTTAGCGTATTCGAGGGCCTCCAGCCTGATTATTCGAGAATATAGGAAAATCTCAAAATTTCAAGTGGCGATATATCTTTTCGTGTCCTCGACGAAATCGACTTCATAATACACTGAGAAAAAAGGTTGGTTGAATCAACAGAATTTCAGTTGATTAAACTAAAATTTTGCTGATTCAACAAAATTTTAGTTGATTAAACCGAAATTTTGTTGAATCAACAATATTTCACAAAATTTTTTTTCAGTGTAGGTAATTCATGAAAATTTTTGCAAGACACAATGAATGATTCAAACATCAAGGTTATCATTTCCAAAACAGCGCACGATTTTGTTATTAATTTTGATATTAATTTTGTTATTAATTTTGTTATTAATGAGTTGAGATTAGCCAGAAGTTAATGCGCTCCGCATAATACGCTCTATTTCGATGAATCGATTAGAGGCCTCATGTCTTTTTTAATCTAGGATGATATTTTATCGCAAAATTTTCTGTGGATAAAAAAAAGTTACTTATTCGAAGCGGGATCCAAGAATTCATATTGAAAGATTGAAAAAACTGACTTTTCGATCAGTTTTTTGAATTTTTCAATATTAATTGTTGAATTACGCCTCGACTAAGCATGTTCGTTATCTACGGGAAATTTCCGATCAAATAGGCTCTTAAAATCGATAAAAAAAATTCCAAGAAATTTGTCGAGTCACACTGGGTCTCGTAAACCCATGAAAATTTCAACTAGCGATATCTCTCTTTTCTCTTGACCAAATTAACTTTATTATGGGTGGTTTTAAAAGATTTTTGCAAAACAATTTTTGAAAAACAATTTTTGCCTCATGTCTTTTTTTAATATAGGATAATGATTGAAATAAATCTAAAGAGCACAAAGGGATGTGGAAATTGAATAACAAATTGCTGACGTATACGGTGTGATTGAAAAATGTTTAATATCGTCGTTTATTGCTCGAAGGTTCATTAAGAAACGTTGACACTAATTAGCTGGAAATAGTCGAGTCCGGTTGTCTGTTTCTAACACAAGTTTATAATATTTCTTCAAATAACGATCCGGATAAATCTCCTTTCTCCCTATACGACCTTTCAATTTTCATAAACAACACGGCGAAGCGTAGAGTATATCCTCCTTAGCGCCCCTCCAACATTTTTCTTTCTCTTCGAAAATTCTTTTGTCGCTTTTAAACGGAATTTGCTTTCTTTTTTTTCTCATTTTGTTGTTTATCTACAATCGTAGTTATTATTTACACGTATACGGTAATTGGTTCGATCGTGTGCCAATTAGACATACGATGGTTAATATTATAATTATTAATATTATTGTTATTGTTATTATTTATTATTATTTATTATTATTATTTATTATACGATCACGAAAGAGAGCACAGAACTCAAAATCGTCCAAGTTCATAATTTTCAAAAGTTTCTTACACAATTATACAATAAAATAAAAGGATTAAAAATAAATTTATCCGTGAGGCTCGCGATCCAGGTATACCTTTATTCTCATTAACCCGATTATTGCGCAGTCACGTCTCATTTCGCCGTTCTCGTTTTTCTCTCATCCTCTTTTTCTCCCTCTTCGCAGGCTCTCATTGCAATAACGCGAATGTGTTTGCCAATACTCGAAACCATTGTACAGTCTTCCTCGAGCCTTATATTCACAAAAAAAACGTCAAATTCATATTAAATATCTTTTTCCATCGAAATTAATTAAATTTTTCGGCACAATTTTTCGTCTCTTTTTCTCTCCTGTTTTTTTTCTCGTTTTCCACTATACAGTTGCGGTGGACGTGCTCATGACGATGGTCAAAAATCTTTTTGCTGCTTTTTGTTTTTAAACAGGAAAACTTTTTTTTCTACAAAATGTTTTTTTTTTCGTTTTTTTTTGTCTAACTGTTTTCTCGTCTCTCTTTATTTTGTATTCTTGGGAATAAAAGTATTTATTTTTCGGGGGAAACAGTGCGTGATGATCGATTTAGAAAAATCTCGTAACATTTTTAAATATTTCGTCATAACTCTTATACTTATGCAGTTGTTTTTTTTCTTTTTAATTCTCTCGCTTATTCATAAATTTGTATATTTTATCTCATGCTTCGTCCCTTTCTCTCTCACTTTCATCCCCCTTTATTCCCTTCCCTCCTTCATCCCTCCCAGTTTTTTTTTGTATCACTGAATCGAGCAGGTTTTTCCACTCTCGGTGGAACGTAACGTTATCCTCGAGCCCGGCGTGTTGTTCTCGTTCCCCGCAGCCAAGGAACAAGTTTTGGTCCTCATTATCATCAAATCGGTCCTTATGCTCGGACGCCTCACGTTTGGAGCCACCACGCCGCAAGCATCGCTCAAACGACGCTTTATACTCAGGGTTGCTTTGTGCTTTGGCTGAGAATAAAATTAGAAATAAAAATCGATATGAATTATTGATTAACCGATATGCTGTCGTGACTCGCTTCGAAACCTCGCTGTGAAAACCCCGAATTTTATTGTGATTTTTATGGCGAACATTTGCTTCTATCATAAAAAGATTCGACAAAAAAAAATTTCTAATTAAATTTTATATTTATTAGTAAATAATTAATTTATTAATTAAATTTATTATTATGAATTAATTAAGCGATAAGCGATTTTTATTAGTATATCACTGATTTTCTTATCAAATAGGCAATAAAATTAATTTCTGTTGAAAATATTCATTTTTGTGCAACCATTACGATTGTCCTAGTGAAAAATTGGTACCATTTTACCATTTTTTTCCAAGAAAATCGATTAAATAATCAATTAAAATGGGAATAGATATGACAAAAAAATTATTTTTGTAGGAAAATTAAATTTATGGAAGAAATTTAAAGCTTTTTGGGAAAAATTATCATTTATGGAAATAACGAATTTCTGTAAAAAACATTAATTCTTATGGGAAAAAAAATCCAAAATTATTGCACAATACAAAGAAGAACAAATAAAAAAATAAAAAAATTGCTTTTTTAATTTAAAAAAAGATTTAAGATTCATATTGTGTTGTCATAAAATTTTACATTTCAAGTGTGAGAATTTACTTTTTTAAGGAAATCAAGGATGTATGCACCAGCCAATATTCTTGACGTTAACTTCGAAGAAATTAGACTCTGCATTTTGGTATAAAATTACTAATTTTTTGTGCTCAAGTTTTTTGTAAATAATAAAGTGTTTTCATTAATTGAACAATTAAATGAGACTAATTTTAGTGAGAAAAATTGATCACACATTAATTTTTTGTGCTTACATTTTTTTGTAAATAATAAAGTTTTGACATTAATTAAATAATCAAATGAGAAAAGTTTTAGCGAGAAAAATCGATCATACATCCTGAAGTATAGTTTTGTATAATATCAAATTTTGAATTAATTCACCTGGGATGGTGGTAACATCGTCGGTGAGCCGAAAGTTAGTGGGACCTTACGATGATGATTCGGTGCCATTTCCAATGGCAAACCAGCTACTACGAACAGCTGATAAAATAATTCGTCAACGTGATAATTTCGCTTAGCCGAAACTTCAACGAAGATGCAACAGTCGTCCTGCGAATTGCAATATTCCTCAGCTTCCTCGACAGTCACTGTCCTAAACGTAATGAGGAACGAATGAAGGATAATAACTGGACAAAAATGCAATCGAGATTGTTAATCAAAATCATAAATTCTATTTAAAAAAGTATAATTATCAAACGTATACGTTTACTCTGAATGTTAAAAAATTGTGAAATGAATTTGAGGATGAACTGGCGATACTGTCCCTGACAAAAGTGAGTTTTTCATGATTAATTGGTGAAGCTTGGACTTTAAATTTAGCTGTTATTTTATTTAACAATATAAACACAATATTTAAATAATTTTTACATTTAATATCGTTAAAATTTTTTTTTATTTGTAACTCATTTTCAAAATTATAAATAAATAATGTGAAATAAATTTGAAAGTGTTGTCACCATTTCTTGTTCCCATAAAATACAATGTCAAATTTCTAAGAATTCAGTGAATCATTTTCAAAGTGGAAGCAACAATTTTTAATCAATTTTTAAACAATAATATATTAAAAATTTGGATACTTTTTCAATTTAAAAAAATAACTCCAATTCATCCTTAAAAATGCAGTGTCAGTAAACTTTGAAATAAAAATGTTATTTTAATGAAAAATAATAAATTCAAACTCTGACGTACTTTGTCTCACGGTCACATTTATTTCCAACGATGACCATTGGAACTTTCAAATTGTGATGGCTTTTTCGACCCTTGCCTTGCGTAGCACTCACTTTGGACTCCAGGATCGCTTCTCGTAACCTTATGGTTTCTTCGAACGACTCTCGGCAATCCATGCTGAATACCAATACGAACAGATCACCTGTAACCAACAAAAAAAAGTAATAAAAAATTAATATACCGGGAAAAATATCATTTGAATAAATTTGCATCAAACGAAGTTTCAAGATTAAAAATCGATATTCCATTTTTTAATTGCGATGCAAAATATTTTAAAAAATTTCGTCAAGAAGAAAATCAATAGCAATTTCTCATAAAATATAAACTAAAATATGTTAACAATTTTTTATGAAATAATTTGAAATATTTTCCTTACTTAATGATTTTATTATAAAATATCAGAGCGTTTTTAAAAAGATTGAAAAAAATTGACTTTAGGGAAAATTTCATTTGAATAAATTTACATTGAACTTTTTTCTAATTAATAAAGTTTTCTAATTAATAATGGAAACATCGTTATCTTGGGGTTTCGTTAAAAATTTTACACCAATCTTCTCTTATAAAATATGCATATGTATATTAAACTTTAAGAAGTTTCACCATGAATAAGTAAAGGTATTTATTATTAAAAATCATTATTTTTTGTATATGTACTCTGCCATAAGAGCACGTGTTAAATATTACAATGTTGAACCATAAATGTCTCGACTAAATGAAGATCCTTTTTAAAACTTTGCATAGGTCTTTATGATACATCAAAGAAGTTTCACTTAGTTTTTTTCTTACGTACGTAGGAAGTAAACGTCACCTGCTATGACCTCAAATTTTGAATTATTGAAGCAATTTGTAACACAAAATTATGTTCATAAACCATGTGTATGAGGAAACACTGAGAAAAATGTTTGGATGAGACTTCAAGAAGGTATTAGAGAAATAGTCTTTGAAAAAATCATTTTTTCATGATAAATTATGTAGGAAATTCTAAACGTCACACTTTTATAAAAAATTTGTAAATTTTTTGTTGTAAGCTGTAATACGAATTAATTTGTTAAGCATAGCTTCAAAACAACATTGACGAATATGTGATTGTATAAACAAATATATATAGCTTATAAACAGTTCAAAATTTTTTATAAAAGTTATTTATAAATACTTAAAACATTGTTTATAAAATTGATCGATTAAATTGGTTTATATAATAAATTATAAAAAATTGTTTTATACAGTCAACAAAATAAAAACTATTCATAAAATTAAAAATTAGAAATGCTTGATACTATAACTAACAATTATAAAACGTATTAATAATAAAAGTCGTTTAAAAAATAAACAAAATAACAATTTTTATAATAAATATTATGAAACAATGTTTTAAAAACTGATATACTCTTAAAATTTTTTAAAAATCTTTCCAATCCACCCTCAACTTTTCTCGATCCCTTGGGTTGAAAGTTTGTATAAATCGGTGCGTACAGTTACGTTGAATAAATTTGCATGTTTCGAATCTATACATTCCATAAATATACATAAATATATAAGCAATTCCATCTTAATTGGACGACGATTTCACCATGACCCTTTCGATTTTTTTTATTTTTTAATATGTTGTAGATGCAAAATAAAGTATCTATGCCAATTTTTAACAGTCTATCTTAACGTGTACCAAAGTTTCGTAAATTTTTTTCAATATTTGTAGTTTCTACAATAATAAAGATATCTAACTTAATAGGAAGTTAATTTTTTTTCTTTTTTAATGTACTTTTTGGAACAAAAATTGAGAATTGAGAAAAAAAATTTTTTAGTGCCTTTTTGACCATTTTGAGCTCAAAAAGAGAATTTTCTTTCAATGGGACGCCTTCGATATTTTTTCATTCATAAAAATCTATATTAAAAAAACAAAATTTTTGAGCCCAGACCGAAGATGGGATTTAAATAACTTCGTATTAAAAAAATGTTTTTTTTATTTGCAATTTTGACCTTTTTCGCTCTATGACTATGCAATTTTTTTTTCGATATAAAGTTATTTGAATCCCATATTTGGTCTGGGCTGAAAAATTTTGTTTTTTTTACGGAAATGTGAATTTAAAAAAAATCGACGGGATCCTATTGAAACAAAAATTCATTTTTTGAGTTTAAAACAGCTAAATAGACACTAAAAATTGTTTTCTCAGTTTTTATTTTTTTCCCAAAAATTACATTAAAAAACAAAAAAACTAAACCCCTATTAAGTTACGATATATTAACTATATTTTAAAAGCTATGAATATTTTAAGAAATTTACGAAATTTCTGTACGCAACAAGATAGAGGGCTAAACATTGGCATGGATGCTTTATTGAAACAAAAATTCATTTTTTGAGCTTAAAACAGCTAAATAGACACTAAAAATTGTTTTCTCAGTTTTTAATTTATTCCCCAAAAAGTACATTAAAAAACAAAAAAACTAAACCCCTGTTAAGTTACGATATATTAACTATTGTAAAAGCTATGAATATTTTAAGAAATTTACGAAATTTCTGTACGCAACAAGATAGAGAGCTGAACATTGGCATGGATGCTCTATTGAAACAAAAATTCATTTTTTGAGCTTAAAACAGCTAAATAGACACTAAAAATTGTTTTCTCAGTTTTTAATTTTTTCCCAAAAAGTACATTAAAAAACAAAAAAACTAAACCCTTATTAAGTTACGATATATTAACTATTGTAAAAGCAATGAATATTTTAAGAAATTTACGAAATTTCAGTACGCAACAAGATAGAGGGCTAAACATTGGCATGGATGCTTTATTTAGCATCCATATACAACAACATATTAAAAAATAAAAAAAAATCGAAGAGGTAATCCTAAAATCGTCGTTGAATTGAGGTGGGATTGCTCATATACATGAATATTTATCCACGAGTGAATTTACATCCGGCTCGTGTGCAGGCCGAGTGCATGAACGTTGACTGAGCGTAATTCGGAAGTTTGCTCTCCCGCGATACGCGAGCCCCCGCATTCCCGCGTGAATCTATGTAGGCCATTTTGTCCAGCGTGCATCGTATATTAATGGAATGAAATATTACTTTTCCTTCCGATGAGTCAACGTACCGCAGCGGGGGCGCGTCTTTTTGTCTCGCTTTGTAAAAAGCACCAATAGAATATGACAATATATGTACAGCAGCAGGCTGTGAGTAATCGTTGAGTCCAAATTTACCAACCGTGAAAGGGGGTGGCACGAAATTGGCCGGAAAAAGTTGGGGTGTCTTTTCATCAGGCTCACATTCCTTGTCGTCGTGTTTCGTCATATTCCCTTCACGCATGCAAACTCCGTAACTCAGTTTTGTCCGTACATCGTCAAATTTCGAATAAATTGCGAAAAACCGTTAAAAATGGCAAAAAACTACAGTTTTCATGATGAAAATTTTTTTATCGAACTAGGATAAGTCTTATTTTTATTTATTTTGGTTCCCTGAATTCGAATCTCAAGCCTACTTGGCCATCAGTATACCTTTAAAATCCAAGTAAATGGCAAAAAATCCCTAAAAATGCTAAAAATTGTAAAAATTGCTATTATTTTGATAAAAAAATTTGCTGAAACTAAATCGAGTATGATTTTGATGTATTTTGATCCACTGAATCCGAATCTCAAGTCTATTTGATTCGTATACGCCCTTTAAAATATAAGTAAATTGCAAAGACCCCCAAAAAATCTCTGCACATTGCAAAAGATTGCAATTATTATTTCTAAATTTTAGAGATTTTTTGGGGATCTTTGCAATTTACTTATATTTTAAAGGGCGTATACGAATCAAATAGGCTTGAGATTCGGATTCAGTGGATCAAAATACATCAAAATCATACTTGATTTTGTTTCAAAAATTTTTTCATTATAATAATAGCAATTTTTTACAACTTTTAATTTTTCGCAATTTACTCGAAATTTTGACAGTGTACGAACAAAATGGACCTCAGATTTGGATTCAACGCGCCAAAACTACATGAAGATAGGGGGATCTGGTCAAAAGTAAAGACAACTTTTTTTTGTGGTCCAATCTTATTTTTAATGTCTATTTGTGGATATGAAAAAAATGTGCCTGAAAAAATATATGTTGAGCAAAAGTTAGATATATAGACAGAATTGAGCATGTTGCTTGACGCGAATAAGGGCTTCGTTTTGAATCTGCTTGTATAGGGGAGGGCGGGGTACGACGGCCTTCTTAAGCCGGTAATTATTTTTTGTGGCTTTTAACCTCTAGATCAACCTAATTTGGTCTTATCTTCAATAAATTCATCAAGATTTAGCCAAAACTCAGAAAAAAATTTTTGGGGCACGACCGCCCCTTTCTAAAAAAGCTTTAAAAAATTTCTTTTTTAATTGAAAAAAATGATTATAACCACAAAAATATTTTTTCGAAATTTCATTATTCCATATATTTAAATTCAGTTGAACAAAAAAAAATCAAAAACACCAAAAAATTTGAAGGAAAAGTGTTTAAAATATAAAAATAATGATTGCCATTGTCTTTATTGTAATGGACTTTACTCAGAATTTACAGAATTCAGTGTAAAAATGGATTCAGTGTAAAAATTGTAATAAATGGTCTCATGATTCTTGCGCAGGTATTGATGAAGATTATTCTGTAGAATATATCTGTGATTATTGCGAATAATAATTTATTAAATTATCTATCTCGACATAATTGATTAATTATCAAAAATTTAAATTTCATATTTCATTTAAAGCTTAATATTTATTAATTTTTAAAACAAATGACTATAAATTTTAATTAATGTTATTATTGAGTTGTTCATTTGTTTAAAATTAATAATTACTGTTTTAAATTCAAAAAAATTGTGTTTTTAATTTTTCATATTCTATGAAATTTTATTTTTTGTTACATTTTTCAGTTTTATTAAAAATGTTATTTATTAATTTTATCCACGATATGGTTCATTGGCTTAAAAGGGCCTTCATTAATAAATTCCTTAAATTTATCGCAGTTTGAAAAAAAAATTTCTTGTAGCAAATTTTTTCTCAGATGGTCCAAAATATGCCCCAGATATCGCACATTAGCCTAAAATATCATCAGAATATCATCAGAGGTGTCATGATTAGACAAAAAAAAATCTTTTTACCAAATTTTTGAGGGGGCTGTCGTGCCCCAGGGGGCCGTTGTGCCTCACCCTCCCCTACTGACAATTTTCGTGGTCGGAGGATGAGATCGAGCGAAGAAATTGTGCTTACGTGACTGTCTCGAACGCATGTCTGCTTTGGTGCATAAGTCAATTTACGAATCTGTATTCGAATGAGAAACGAAATTACGAAGTTTGATCATACGTCCAAATTGAAAAATAAATCTCATTTGCAATTGCTGAACATTTGTTTAGATTATTTTTCTTCATTTTCTTCAAAAATAAAAAAAATTGAACTTCATTATTATTTCAATAAAAAAAGATTGGAATTTTTTTTTTCATAAAAAAGATCATTTGTGATTAAATTGAAATATTAATGTATGAATCTGAATATTGAATGCAAATAGAAAACGAAATCATAAAGTTTGATTGATGCCTGAATTGAAAAAAATTTATTTGATTTTATAAAAATCGTTGAAATTTTTTTTCTCAATGCCTCAAAAATATCATTTTCTGTTTGCATAGAATCATCAATGATTTTGGCGAAATGAAATTTCTATAGTTACGAACGAACGGAATATGATCTGCAAAAGAATCCATCGCATACGTGTACACCGGAAATGAGAAATGCGAGTTATCTTCATTTCCTACAAATTGTGCCAACTCGTTACGAAACTCGATTATGAGAAACATTATTCGCTCGTCAGTGTCATCATATCGAATAATAGAATCGTCGTTATTATTTTAAAAAAACAATTCATGAATAAAAAATATATAAACAACTAATTTTTGGGTGTCAATAATGTCTGATGCCAAATTTTGTAATTGCAAATTATTGGGAATTCATCGATAAATTCACAATCTATTATCTTTTGTATTTGTCGAAAATTTCCAATTTAATAATAATAGTATTGAATTATAAATATCGATATTTATATTGCTTGATTCCTTTTTAATATCTTATATACATATATATCGAATTATAATTACTATTAATTAATTAATATTAATATTAGTATTATTATTAATTTTATCATTATTTTTTTTATTCTTGAACAACAAATTATCATTTTATCTACCACATTTATATTTATAAACACGTGTACTATATGCTTGGTCATCATTGAAAGAAAACTCACCTATACAATTAATCATATACGTGCCTGATTATATGTCGTATTTTTACTACTTTATCGTGCATTATTTTACCGAGCTGCTAATTTTGCTAAATATAGTGCAAAGACTCAAACGATTCATATCAGAAAGATTGATGGTGACATGTTAAAAATAGACAAAAATCGAGGAAAATATTTGTATATTTGAGGTAAGTACAATGTGAAACTTTTTAACGAGTAAAAGTGAGCAATACTCAATTTGCAAGATTTTTTCTATATCAACTTGAATTTATTTGTGATATTTTGCATAAAAAATAATCAGCAATAATAAGTCATATATTTAAAAATGACAAGTAAATGTCAACAAAACTCAAGCTGCAAGATTTGTTGTGTGTTTACTTCAATATATTTGTAATATTTTTCATTAAAAAATCAGTAATAATGAGTTATATATGTATATTTAAAAATAATTGTACCGGAGATTTAAATAATTTGCGTAGGTTCTGAATAAGAAAACAGCTGAAGGAGTATCGTCGTACACTTTGAAATTCAAACGAGATCATTTTGATTTTTATCCAGGGAGAGTCATATCCCCGACGTAAGGGTCGGTATTTTTCTAAATTGTCTTTTTTACGAGTATTTACGGCCCTGAGCGAATACCTTTTTCCGGCTAGGTAAATGTCTTTATATACCTGCGTCCGTACTCTTGTATTATACACAGAATTCGAGCTTTACGATTTTGGACACGTGAGCTTCCGATGAAAATCGTAAAAAGGACAAAATTTTCATCTTCGAAGCTCTCGCCATCCCTCGTTTAGAGAGAATATTTTTGTTCATTGCGCGTAAATGATTCAAATGCCGAACGACCCTTCGTATATGGTTTGTCACAAAATTCGAGAAAAGATGTTTCGGCCAGACAATCTCAGCAAAAAGTAAATTCTTGACATTCAAATTGTTAAATTCAGATTCTATCTTTTTGCCAAAAAGTTATTTTTTTACATTATTTTGATTATTTATTGGCAACATACAGATATTATTGTCAGAATTGCAACATTTTTTATTATTTGAGTTATAAAATAAAAAATTTGTAGTAAAACATGACGAAATTGTTGTTTATAAAAAATGTATATCACTGAAAATTAATTGTATATTTTTAAATTCATATAAAATTTGACGTAACACAATATTTTGCATGTGCTTAGGAAAAACATACTAAGTATTTATTTTTAGTATAAAAATAAGTGTACTGCATACTAAATATTTATTTTCAATATGTTGTTTGTATTCTCATTTTTTTATGTGAATAAAATAAAAGTAAATAAATTCACAAATAAACAAATGAATAAAATATAATATAAATAAATAAATTAAAAATAAATGTGAATATAAAATTATAGAAATAAAAAAATACCCATGTTACTGAAGAAATTGCCCATAAATTCTTAAAAACTTAGGTGCTTCGTTTCGAATTATTTATCGAATGGCCCGATAACACATATTTTATTTGCTAACCTGTGTTACGAGCGTTCTCACTCAATTTCTTAGCTTTTGTTTCACGGCGAATTTTTATTATTAATCATCGCCGAAAGGGCCCTTTCTCCGGACGTGTCAAGAAAAGAAAATCTAATTTACGAGAGGAGAACACGCGCGAAAACCTTTCGGAACGGACCCTCGGCGTTCGTACCGATCTGTGTAAGGGCTCGAAGGGTTTTTCCTCTTTTTTTCGTCAACTTCGAACGGTGTATAAAAAAACGAGAGAGAGGGAGAGAAAGGAAGGGAGAGAGAAAAAAGAAGAAAACGGACAAGGGGCTGGGCGTCAAATAAATAGTTCTGGTCCCTCGTAACGTCACTCTTCCGGATTCCAATACTACCCCCAATACAGATTACCCACTTCCTCTGAAAGGATCGTCTCTGAGAGGTGTGTGTGTCTCTCACATGTTCAGGCTTCCCACTGAATTGAGCAAATCTTACTAGAAAAAGGACACGTTTTTTTTTCTGTCTAGAAAAAAGCGTGTCCAGACGTAATTGGTAACTTGTCGGCATTAAAACAATTATTGCAAACAAATAATTAATGAAACGAATAATTTTTATGCTCGGCCCAATTCATGTCTGAAAACACGCGATAATTTTATTTTAAACCGCATTAAAATTTTAAACACACGCGATACGTGTAGAATAAAACGTATCCAGACGTAATTGATAATTTGTCGACACTAAAACAATTATTGCAAACAAAAAATTAATGTCATTTTTATGCTCGGCCCAATTCATGTCTGCATACTAACAAATTGTATATTCTTTCTTCCAAACAAAAAATATTACCGTATTATCAATAACACGTAGAGATTTAATTAATTTTATTCACATGCATAAGAAATATAATAGACAAAAAAAGTTAAATGAATTCAGGCGAATTTCTGTTATCAATCATGAAAACACATGATTAACGACTCGTCAAGATTTAATTAATTTTATGCAAGTGTGAGAAATTTCTAAAGTAAAAAAAAGTTGAATATACATATATCGAGACGTAATTGATGAAAATTCTTTCTACATTGAAGTAATTGCAGAGTATTTTATTGCTGTCAAAAAAATGATTGAAAAATAAATAAAAATCGTTCCAAATTCAAATTAAATCAATTGAAATCTTTATTTTTATTGTTTAAAAAATGAATGTAAACGCGTAATAAATTACTCATCAACATTTAATATTACTTGTATTTACGTGTACAAAATTTCAAAGGCAAAAAAGATAAATATATTGAGATGTGATTAGTAATTTCTGAACATTGTAGCAATTGTAATATAATTTCGTCGATAGAAAATTAAGGAGGTTGTACTGTGGTGAGAGTTATTAGATAAAAATCTTTAAAAAAATATGTTGTAAAGTTAATATAACTATACAGAAAGAAAAAAAATTGTATCGGTCATCGATTATTTGAGTGAGTAATTTATAATTTCAAAATATGTAATTTTACTTCGGGTTCTTATGGCGAAATGCTCAACATACTACTTGAATAGAATTTTTTAAATAATTAATGATTAGACAGCTGAACGAATTTTTGATTAACTTTTTAATAAATTACCAGCAATTCATATGGAGTAGTAAAAAATATGGAGTGGTAATTTGGAGTAGCAAGTTATCGATTTTGAAACATTTTCAATTAATGTTGAGCCTATATTTAACCTCAAAAAATAGGCATGACGAGCTGACGACGACGGAGTCAATTGACCAACTTTCAACGAGATATTTACCTTTCAATACCTTATTTACAGCACATTTTCCACTTAATTTCTTTAATTATTCGAAATATTTAAAAATCAAACGTTTAAAATATTATTTGAACGGTAATTAAAAACTTTTTGTTAAAGTTACTCAATTGACTAACAAGTAGCAGCATGACCTCCTTAATGAAAAAAAAAATTTTGAATTCAATTGTAATAAATTTCTTTATTTTCGTCCAAAAAAATACGAATATATACGTGAATCTATTAATTTAATTCACGTATATACAATATTTCGAAGACTAGAAAAAGATTTAGATTCATGTATCAGACGTAATTGAAGGTAATTTATCGATATTAAGCTATTTCTACCTCGGCAGATCATTCAAATGTTCCTTTATGTAGGCAGTAACAATCAAATCAATAAGTTTCCCCTCAATTTTTGTTAAGTGCAAAGTGATTTGTGAGTAAAAGTTTATTAGAAAAAAATGTTGCAAATTGGCTAAAGAACAACATATACTAGCTCGAAATACCACGTCGTCCAAGGTAAATATTAGTTGTTGTATAATTTCTAAAAATTTGAAAAAAATTACATAAGATTTTCATATCAACATTAATTTCTCTTTCAATTATCATTTCTTATAATCATCCTTAAAATCGTTATTTGAAATCTCTTTTTATATAGATTTAGATCTTTTTGTGAATCTGTACTCAAATTTTACGATCGATAATCTGATTGTTAAAATTCTCGATTTAGACAAATTTTTATGAATTACATATTTTTTTACCTTTCCCTTATTTTTTTTCTTATTTACTCTGCACAGAGTTTGAGTACGTACGTACGTATATGCATTGTTAAGTTATATGGATTATTATCGAAGCGTATTTAAAAAGTTAGAGAGGGTCGCCTTAATGCACATGAAATCATCATTTGAAATTTCTTTCTATACAGATTTGGATCATTTTGTGAAAATGATCATGAAACTTATCAGTATTCAAATTTTGCGATCGATAAAAACTGATCGTTCAAATTCTCAAATTTGAATAAATCTGTATGAAGTACACATTTTTAAACCCTTATTTTGTTCTTAATCACCCCGCATAGAGTTTCAGTAGGTATATGCATTGTCAAGTTGTATGTATGATTATCGAAGCGTATTTCAAAAGTTAGAGAGGGTCACCTTAATGCACATCCTTGAAATCATCATTTGAAATTTCTTTCTATACAGATTTGGATCATTTTGTGAAAATGATCATGAAAATCATGAGTATTCAAATGTTGCAATCGAT
>JAPYYW010002798.1:0-18193 GCA_030522545.1 Cremastinae sp. A BG-2022a
TTTTCAATAGATAATCTTTATTGCCTCATTGATGAAATTAGCATCACCCATTGAAAAATTGTCATTTCTCAGAAAAGTATCGAGCTCTGGCCATCCCTGCTATTTGGGTATATTTATCCAGATATATTTGATATAAATAGTAGAAAATTGAGTTGGAAAGTTGTCCTCACATTATTACACGCACAAGTTATAATAAAAGTGAGCTGAGAAAATTTGTCATGTTCGAGATCCCCCAGCCTGATTTTCCGTGAATCGAAAATATAATTAAAATTCAATTCAATTAAAATTCTTAAAAATTGATCATACAGGACTCCATACTAGAATGTTTTTACAATAAATACGCATATTCATGGAATTCCTGCGAAAAACACGTGTTGTATCGAGGCAACTGTACCACGAGTATTGAAGAATGTCGCATATTATCAATTTATTTTCTAGGTTCAGCCCGAAAGTTAAGAAATTTGTGCGGGCCTCGGTGGCATCGGAGAGGGGTACTTAGGAGAGAGAGGTAGCGAAAAAAAAGGAGACGAAAGAGCGCGAGGGAACACGCCGTTACATAAACGAACTCGCGCGCTCCGGGCCACTGGCGCTGGCAACCTCCTGCTCCCCCCCTTCCCCCAACCCCTCCTCCTCCCTTCTCCGCACACGTACCGAGTACGGAGGGGAATGACTTACATAATTTGTGGATTTCCGAGAGTCAGGAGCACATCGCGGGCTCGTATCGCCAGCTCCGCGATCAAACGTTTCGGATTAAACGATATATTGACACGTCTTCGCAAAACTGCAAATTAGCTCTTACGTGTACCAACACGTGGGACAGTTCTGGTACACGTTCCTTATTTTTCCTGCCCGCTTATCAATCGCTTGAGAAAAAGTCACGCTGCTGTTTATTCGCCGCAGAATGAATATTGCGAAAATTATCTGGGAAAAACAATTGGACAGTTTATCGATGAAAATCTTGGATCGGGACCACAGAAAACGTCTTTCGATTATATTCAATGTATAAAAATTTTGTTGAAAAGCAGATTTACTTTTTCTACGTATATTATTGTAATGTAATTATATAAATAAAAATGATATAGAATTTAGTCAATGTATACAAGATGTATCGATGTAACTTTGAGTAAAATATTTAAATTTTATATTTCTCTTTTGTTATAATGAACAAAGTGCTTCAAGAAAGAATGAAAAATGTTGGAAAAGGTGTTAAAAAGCTATTTGTGAAAAGATAAAAAACATAATGAGTTGAAAGTGTCATCAATCGATCGGGACAACGTCCCTAGCCGAGTTATTAGAAAATATAGACTCCTTTTTTCCTCTCGTTGTTTCGTTCATTTTTTTCTCGATCCGCCCCCTCGTAATCCAGCTTACATAATGACCGGGTAATGTAACCAAATGTATGTAATGCTTGCATAAGGCGAGCCGAGGCGCTTGCACGACCTACGGAATATTATGTGACTATGTGTCTTCACGGGCGCGCGCGTATATCTGTGTCGATCCCCGTCGAGCATCGTCGACATCGCGACGCTGCTGCCATCATCCCAGGCACGTCGCCACCAAGCATAATCTATTGTTTGGCAATGCTTGTATATCGCGTTGTGCAACAATCCGGTCAATTGTCGAGACGATCGATGCCGCGAGCTCGCGCGATCGTGGGGAAAAAAGAAAAAGGAATCGCCTTGAGGAAACGCATTTTTGCGACCTTCGCTGCGTCCTAAACTGCATTGGCTTGAGAAAACTTCCCGATTCTCGCTGGACGTTCTCCAAAATTAAGTATATTGTACGATTTCGAAGAGATTTAACATACTAAATATTTTATTCAGCATTTTCCCAATTAAACCGTTCCCAATCAAATTTTATTATTCTATTGTTTAAACTCGCTCTTTAGTTTCAATTTTTTTTTCTCTAATCATTTATTTTCTCTCTCAAATGTTCTTACATAATCAATGCAATTTCCAGTTGATTATTTGCTCTTTGAACGCGTGTACGTAAGAAATGTAGGTCGGACAGAGCTAATTATTTTTGGGAATGAAGTCGAACTTCTCGGGATAATAATAGACTCTGAGAACAATGGGTTCTTCGGGATGACGAGAGAAGCTCAGCAGTCGCTTCGGGGGGACAAAGAAAGCGAGAAGTTCGATCGGGCTCGAAATTAATTCCGAACGCGCCGCGGTCGTTGTGTTTTTCTCCCGTATAGTAACGCTACCGTTAATTGAGCGATGAACGTGCGTTTAGCTGGCGCGAGTCCGCCGGCTCGTCCCGGCCACTTTGCGAACGAGGAAATCGATTGTTCGCTCCTCGGCGCGCTCTCCTTTTTCCCGGCCGAATGACAGCACGCGAATAGCACGGACTCTGACAGTCGACGACGACGCCGACTCTTCGCGCGTCGCGGATTATAGACAAAGAGAAAACAAACAAAAGCTATGACGACATTGCACAGACAACTTTTAACCCTGTCCAAATAATATTCGAGGGGATGATGACCTTGCGGAGACACACAAAGAGAATTTTGTGGAAAAAATTGGTGAATTATTTTTGTACAGAAACAATTATTAAACAATTATATCGATATCAATAACCTACGTACTATGTATAATTAAAAAATTTTTAATTAACGAGATTTTTCTAAGTTTATGAAATTCAGAATTGAATAATTTATTTTCCATTTAACACCAGCTAATTTGACAGACGTTGTTCTGTTTCAATTTTTTTCAGATCATTCAATTGAGTTATATTTCGGTAAATATCTAGAAAATGGCATATCGTGTACGAAAAATCGTCTTGTCATTGAAATGTTGTAGAGAACATAAGTATGATGCTACTTGCTAGACGTTTATGTCGTTGTACTATATAATATAATTTTCTGTATAAAAATCTTTCTGTCTAGAAATTATGTACAAAAAAAATGTCTATTTTCAAAGTAATACAAGTATTATAATTCTTGCCAACAACGTGTATAATTTTTCGTATATTATTATTTTTTATTTTTTTGTTAAAAATGATCTCCATATAAGAATTACATAGAAATTTTTATATACACGATCAAAAAGTTTATTTTAGCATCCTTGCTTCCTCTTCGGGAATTTTTCGTTACACGAAAAATAGTTTAACTTCAATCTATCGAGATCGTTGACTCACCACGGCGAAAACAAGAGATTGCTTGTAAGAACGAGCACAGCAGAGATCGGAGGAGGGCGTTCGTATGAAGCTCGCATCGAGGCAAATGAATAGATCGTTGTTTCAAGGATCGGGAGCAGGGTTAAAAACGTAACGCGGGCACATGAGCGGGTATTTACGCGCGTGAAAACTAAGTAGGGTTAAAGAGGCTTCTAATCGGCTTACGCAAGAGAATCGAGTTCTCCTGGATCCCGTAACAGCCGCGGGACAAGAGGAGGTCGTTCCGACGAAGCTATCGAGCCAATAGCGAAAAAGCTTTGCGACGTATTTTAACAAACTTCGTCGTTGAAATTCGCTGATCGACTCTCGTGCTCTTTCGACCGCAAGAAAAGATATATTTTCTCGGTGTCTTCCGAAACGCGAACGCTCGTATCAGCGATAATCCTACGTACGTGTGTATAGCAACGATATCAGAAATGACGAAACGTTGGAAAACTGAAGTCAGCATTGATTCTGATGTGAAAATGAAAAAAAGAAAGAAACACTTCTAATACACTTTTCAAATGCACGTGCAATTATTTCGAACGATTACTTTCTTCGTACACTGTGAAAAATTTTGCGGTGTTAACCAAATTATGGGCAAAATAATGAAATCGGTGTGTTTTGGTAAAAAATGTAAAGCTGATTGTACGGGGTTAAAAATCGATGTTTTCAGTAATAGGGTTAGATACAGTAATAGGCTCGATACTTTCCTGAGAAATGAGAATTTTTCAATGGATGATATTTATTGATGCCATTCTACACCGAACTGTGGGAATTATATAGACCAAGAATGGTGTTAAATTAACACCAGATTTTTTACAGTATGCAAGTCTTTACACTTTTTCTTCGAGGTCGATACGATTATTGCCACATTGATTTCCCGATTACAGATTAACGTCAAAAGGTCGACAAGTTCTTTTTTGTCATTATTATACAGTTTCTTATTTTTCTAATTATGTTTGGGCGCGTTATTGTTTTTTCAGATTTATTGTAATAAAACTCTGACAAGCAAAATCTTTTGAAATACGAATCTTCGATGGGTTATTTCATCATTAAAAAAGAATATAAAATTGATTTATGATAAATTGCACTATGACGAAAGTAAAGTGAGTTCGATATGGTATTTGATCGAGAAAGGGGAAGCGTGAAAAGCGCGTATACTAGTTGAGAATATCAAGAGGCACCTCTCGGGCTATATAATAAAGGCAATTGTCAGTGTATCATGTCGCAGGAGTCTACAACCGCAAAGGTGGACGATAACGACGACGATGGACGTTGTTGCAACGGAGCGTTAGATACGGCTCGTTTGGCGTGATGCAATGACAGACCGCGAGACGCGAGGAACGCGACCGGCAAGCGTGGCTCTCCGCGTGTCGTGTGCTCCGAAAAAGAAAACGGAAAAATGGCTCAAACGAGAGAGGAAGGGACGAAGACAATGACCACGCGCGGATTTTCGAACAGTTTGGACAAAGTCTGCTCTCAACGTATATTTTCTACTAGCGCAATATTTCACTTCTTCGACAAGAAATTTTTTCAAGTTTCTCTTCCGGTGAAGAGTGACGAAGACAATAGCCACGCGCAGATTTTCGAACAATTTCGACAAGAGTCTGACCTTTACGTACATTTTCTACTAATACGATATATTTCAGTTTTTCGATAGAAGTTTCTTCAGAAAATAACTATAGATTTCACGTTTATATTTAAACAATCCTTTTTTATGTGTGTCTCTTATTCATATAAGTAGTGAAAAGTGACAAAATTGTCGCGAAATTTTCAAAGATTCGCTGCGGAAGAGAAAGAGAACGAACCACCGCGTGTAATACGCTCTCTAAAACGTATTATCGCAATGGTACACCCACTATAGAATTACGTAAGCTCAGTGCGCTCGACAAAAACATGCGCAGAAGTGGAGACCGTGATACTTTCACGTAAGATTTTTCATCATCTTTTCTCTCCTCAACGTCGATCGATAATTACAAAAATCATTTTCCTGACTCATCACTGCGATCGTCTATGTAGAAATTCTCAACGAGCCTTTCTAAAACTTGAAAAAGTGGGCCTGAAAGTCGAACGGAGACGAAAGAAAGTGACTTCGTTTAACTCTCTATCAATTTTCCATCTGCGTATATACAGACTTTTTTTTCTGAACCGCGTTGAGTCGCTGAGAGCGCTAATGTCAAGTTCTTCGTGCCGGCACTTATCTCTCGGCTTCATAATTACCGGAGCGTAAAACGAGGAGAGCGATCGATATCGGCGAGCGTTCGATCTGAATCGGCGTCGTTCAATTATATATACGATAAGACGATTCGCATATAAAATGTATTACATTCTACGGGTGCGTTTCGAAACAATTATTAATATACCTCTCGAACTCCCACGACGCGATACGCTTCTCGTTATACAATTTTCATTAGCAAGTTTTTCTCATATTATTGATAATTCTTCGCAGATCTCTTCTGGCGTTTGCGTCCGGATCGTTTGTTCGTTCCTCGCGACTTCTTTGTTGACCGGAGCCCGCGCGCGAACGCCGTAAACGAACTTCGACTCGATCTCGTGTGTGTTCAATGAATTCCTCATTGCCAACACGCTTGTAATTCATAAATGCCGCGCACACGGACATTCGTGGATGCAGAATCGAATATGCCCGTGTTCGTAGTTATGCAAACCACCGCTCGTGATTCTCTCGGCAAGCGAGCGAGCGAGCGAGTGAGAAAGAGAGATAATAACGATAAAATATACCGGAGTGGCAACAATAATCGTTCCCTCGATTACAAAATTACGAGCGACCGCACGGGCGATGCGGATCGCGTGCTTGCTCTCGTAACTTAAATATATGTACATTTGTCCCATATATACCGAGTGCCAGAGTTCTTATATCTGTATACGCATATTAAATATGGCCGTGATCATTCATAGTACACGTAACGTGCCAAACAAGCCAGCGCTGAATTATTCCTTTATTCTTCGTCTCTCGGGTCTATCGATTCGATAAATGTATCTCCTTTCATTTTTCAACGATATTTTATTCGTACATATATTATTATTCGATATTTTATTCGACTGCTCTACATCGATTCTCAGAAATTTTCTGTTCTCTTGATCGAAATAATACTGTATGTCTTTGTTCTCGGTTTTTTTTTAAATATAAAATTTTTTTCTTTGGATGCAGTCCGGATGATTCGATCTCGTTTGGAGCCAATTTCGATCGCGTTATCAGAGACTCGGCTCGATGGGATTTTACTGTTCCCTCTCTGCGGCGCTCGTATATAGAATCGGCGTCGTAATCGTCGCCGCAGTCACGGGGATCAATCAATCCAGCGAAATAAAATTTTAATGTCGCCTGTAACCGCGGAGTCGTAAATCTCCCCGCGAATAAGCTGACTCGCGGCAGAGCTTCGATAGAGGTATATACGAGCGCCGAGAGAGCGACTGGCTCAATCCCGCGACGTGTCAAAGCGTCTCGCGACTCTTAACTTCGCTGGACAAACAAAGCTCGAGGCTAATCAAAAGAAGCCCGATTGCACTGACGAGCCTTTCAATTTGCCAGGTTATCTCTGACATTAAAAAACACCAATAAATCATTAGATATAAAAATTAAATAGTAAAATAAAAAGTAATGAAAAAATTGAATCGCCGTTATAAGAACGTCCAGTCCGTCCATTCCCTTAAAAACTTTCGTATTTCTTCTTATCTTACGAAATTTTACTACGATTAACACATACGTACATAAAATAGTATGTAACAATTTTTATGTTATTCAAATGTTATTTTTTAAGAAGAATGGGCTTCTTAAACGCCTTGAAAAATTATATGACATTTGGTATATGTATATATTTTTTACTTATTTGTAATTTTTCAAAGTATTTTTCGCACAATTTTTTGTTTAAAAAAATTGCATGCTTCCGATTGCTTAATATATTTTGCATAAGACAAGATGTGAAATTTGTTAAAAATTATTAATTTTAATACGATATGACGATTTGAAGATATTATTTTTTCGAAAAATGCAAATTTTCCAAAAATTTGACATCAGTTTCTTTTTTTTTTTCTTGCGATGCATTATGCGTTTCTGGTACAAGTACGAAATCCGAGAATTTAACAGCATTTTTAATTGCAAAACTTCAAACTAGGCTGGCCAGTAGTTTGTCGATATCACTGCAATCAGCGATGTCGCAACGGCATCCGTGTTGCAACTGCCCCAAGACGTTTTTTCGCGCTTTCGCGCTCCGTGAACGTCAGGAGACGGCGAAGCGAGAAAAAATAAGAAGAAGGAGATAGAGAGTGAGAGAGAGAGAAGGTCGGGGAGGAAAAAATGCCAGGAAGGAGAATAAAAATAATTGACCAATAAGTTAATTGAGCCATGACGAGATCTATACGAATTAATTTTGCGAATTTTTTTCACGCATCGAGACAAGTATATATATACGAAGAAAAAATGCGTCTCTCTCTCTCTCTATCGATACTCCACCCACTCGCGAGCAGACACGTTGCCCTTTTGGCTCGCGGACTCGTTATTTTATCTCGAGGTTGACATAAATCTCGCACACGAGAAATCTCGTTCAGCGGGGATCGCGGAGAAAAGCGAAAAAGAAGAATATATGTATCGTATCACGAGAAAGAAAAATTCCTGCTCGGTATGTTTTGTCATCACGGGATCTCGCGAACGGTTAAATCACAAACAAGAAAATATTATGCATTTTAGTTCGCTAACTGTCTGCATCAGGAATTAAATCGGCGGAGGGGAAAAGAACGACGAAAAAAATGGAGCCTCGAGCATCAATGAAATCGGAGGCATGAAATGAAAAGTACGATGAGAAACGAGAAATAAAAAGAGAGAAAAAGCAATTACGCAAGCCTCAGCTGCACAAGATTTAATCACATTCTGTTTTGTCACACATCATCACTTTTTTCTATCTATATCTATATAGATATATATAGTTGGATAATTGTCGTAACTGATGCATTTTTCGAACTGATATTATATAATTGTTACGAAAATGTTATTTATTCTATATTTGCTACGATTATTTTTGTAACGAGCAAAATGAGAAAATAAAAATTACTTTGTACTATTATTTCGGTAAATATATAGAATCGTTGCGTGGGCAAAATTCGACCAATATTTTCAGTACGCGAATTTTTATGAAATTTTTTGGGGTCTGCAAACTTCTAGCCTTCGGCGATTTACGATATTTGCCAATTGACTCGCGGTGGAAAGAGCCCGCGGGGCTCGAGCTTACTCAACCCAACAGAGCGTTACGCGACCGGTTAATTCCTCAGTTATTTCGCTTATTACTGTGTATCACTGAGCTTGTGTTCGCGCGCATACTTGTTACGCGCTTGTGTTCGCACAAACCACAAAGTATCTCTGATGGATTCGCATTATGACGACAGCTCTCAACGTTTCATTATTAATTATCGACGATCAGGAATCAATCTGCGAATGAAAATTGTTTTTCGATCATCGCGGGAAAATTATCAATCGTCGGAAATCCATTGGCACGCGATGTGTATCTCGAAAAAAAAAAGAAAGCAAAAAAGTAACAGGAAGGATTTCTTCAAATATCAAAGTTGGAAAATCGAATAATATAATTTTTTTTATGACTACATTTTATGCACCTTTTTTAAATTTTTCATTTGAATGATTGAGAGTAGAATTGGGACAATTACAACAGAAACGACGAGCCTTTTAATTGGCATCCGCAATCGGCTCGTAAATACAGCGGTCTGTCTAATAAAAAAAGTGATAAATGCCGCGAGTGTGAAATCCGACATAAAAATCTTCGATGCAAGTTATTCGATTGATAGAATTATTGAGTGTCGTATTGAGATAAGGAAAAAACTGGAGAGGAATTCCGCAAAATTATATGACAAACATGTAATCACGTTTGTGTGAATTTTTTCCCCCTGCACTTCTTCACTCCGCGGTATACAATATTATTCTGACCTTTATGCAGTTTCTACACGACGAAACACTTTGTACTCGCTTAGCAAGTTCCACCTTGGGATAAATTTATTAATCGAGTGAATGACACTAAATTAAAAGTGACAAATGAATTTTATCGATTTCCAGTTATCACTCATCGTTGGAACGTCGTAGTACATCAAAAAATCCCATTTTCTTCATTCCTGCTTGGAAAGTACCATTCTCGTTAACAACGCAATTCATAGATTCAGGTACAATCGAACTTAATTGTTATGTAAAATAATATTTACGAAAGTCAATTATTTCGACATTGTTCACCATGGATATTCTATTAAGGAGGTCATGCTGCTACAAGTGTTATTAGATAAAAATATGAAACGAGAAAAACCATATTATGACAAAAAAAATATAAATTTTCGGTGCAATTATTATTTCAGTAAAAATATGCTTATAATGAAATTGCTCGTATGCCTGCTAAATCTCAGGAAATTTGAAGTTTAATAACTCTTGAACCATCTAGTAAAACGATTTCAAATGTGGAACTAAATTTTTTCATATACTTGAAAATAATTTACCAAAAATTTGTCTAATTTTCATATTTAAAGAAATATTGCTCGTACATCCTTTCATTTGATTATTCTGCATAGCAGTACGACCTATTTGAATTTAAAGCCAAAAAAAATATGTTTTTAGGGATAGAACAGGGATTACGATAAGGATTGAAATAGTGTTTAGGATTTGACACGTTATATTTAGTGTGCGACGAGAAGTGTGTGATCGAACGTGAAATGTGGCCGAGAGGGATCTCTCATTCGTGCAAAATGTGTAGGGTGCTGGTCTGTCGTAATTTATGAAGTAACACAACGCACGCGTAAACTGTACGTGTTACATAATATTTGAGTCTGCCCCGGCGTGCGCGGGATACCGCACAGGCGGGCAGGAGAGAAAAAAGCGCCCGAGTTGGGTGTGTTTCTCTGCGCGGGCTTTGTGTGCGTGCGGTGCGTACATCGGAAACCTGAAGACAGAGATTACGCAACCGAAACGCGGTTAAGGAACAAAAGCCGCGATAGTGGCTCACTGACTCTTGAATGACATTATTAAAAGCGGCAGATGTCTTGCGGGCGTTCGTAAAAAGGCGCACCGGACCGAACGACTTCCGAGATGAAAACCTCGTCGCGAGATTTTCTTCTCACGAAGCAAAAGCCGACATAAAAAAAGATGTTTTCCAACTGACAATACTGAGACAATATATGACCCAAGAAATATATGCTATCTCAATCACGAATATGCTATTTAAGAAATATACATATTTTTATGATGAAAAATAGGAGGGTCTACGTCGGACTGTGTCAATTCTCGTTAAATCGCTTATTAGTTCGATCATTTTTTAAATTTATCATTCACCGATTGAAAAATATAGTCTACATATCTCGAAATAGTAAGTCGATCGATATACAATCAACGCTGACCTGTATTAATCACTTCATTTATTGTCGGGATTAATTTCCGAAGTATCACCGCGATCCGCGCAGTTCATTCATGCATTTGCATATTTAATTACTCCCCCAGATAATAAATGAATAAATTTTCCAGCGCAACGGATCTTCGCGTAGATCCCACGAGGATCGACAGGATCCCGTTCTTATGACGTTTTTATTACCGCTATACGCTTGATTTACTTCCATAACATTAAGAGGTCGTTAGAAAAATTTTTATCTCTCACCTACAACATTATTATGCCTCTGATCATACTTTAATCCTCTCGAGAACATTTTTTTAATAGCGAAAAAATTACACAAAAAAGTAAATACAAAGCTATTTTTTTAAATCACTTTTTTCGAAAAAAAAAACATTTTTCCAAGTATTCACATAAATATGAATGAACAATAGACTGTGCAAATAAATCTGGGAGAAATCTGTTTTGGAGACTCAGTCGCGCGAATTTGCGGTTAACCGCGCATATGGGCTAGAAATACCAGTCTCAAATATAGTCACGTTGAAAAATATACGTATTCTGAAGCTTCTTTGTACACACAAAAATAATAATATTCCGATACAGGTCGTCTCGGTAATGAAATTCGTTTCGAAATGTAAAACTCCGTTCCGGAATGATCTTTTCGCGTTTTGCGTCAATTTTTGAGAAGCTCTGTAGAGACTCGCGAAAGGTACACACTGAAGAAGCAACGATGATTCGCGTTTGTGGTTTCATCATTGTATGCCTCTCGTAATGCCTCTATACTCGCACCGATCGCGGATAGAGGTTCGCCGTGCCGTTGGCCGTCCCATTGACAATAGAAATCCTCATGAAAGGTTACGTGTGCTTCCAGCAGCGTCATTTCGGCCGAAGAGCCGGAGTCGAAGACCGCGAGAGTTATGAAACGAATTCACGAAGAGTCTCCAATTTTTGCGAGCTTATGTCTCTGGAAAAATTTCTGAGACTGGAGTTTATTTGTCCTGACTTGAGTCTAAACGATAATTAACGTCGTTATTGCTTTCATAATCACATTAGGTATACAAATTAATTAGGCGCTTTATGTTGTATAGTTGATAATTCCATATCATAATTACGTAAATTGAATTAACTTGATTGATTATTGATTTAGCTAATTAGCATATGCTTAGAAATTAATTTTTCATTCCATTACAAAAGATATTACCGAGATTGGGACAATGTTGAACAAAATTCGGATGTCGTGTAGCATGGCTCTCAACGTCGGACCAAAAGCATTGACCGTGTAGTGATGAGAGTCGCGACTAAATTATTTTTCTAGATTAAAAGTAACGAGAGGAGTCCTGGTGGAGAAGCCGCGCGTGACCCGACGGCAGGTTTTTATGTCACAGTCCGGGTGCTTTATCCCCGTAAGGCCGCATGCGAGGGCAACTTGTTCGAAACCTGGCGGTGTATTGAGAAACACAAAGCCGCAGCGATTCGTGTGAAATTACGTAACGCCCAGCCAGGGTTGTGTGAAGTAACCTCGACTAAGGGAGAGAAGGAGAATAACGAAAGGGGGAAGAGCGAAAAAAAAAGGAAAAAAAATTTCATCACGTGTGCTACTGCCGTACACATGACTATACGTTGCGCCTGTGTATAGTATCTCGGCTCTCTTTCTCTTCGCGTTACGCGAGAGAGAATCCGTCCTGCAGCTGTCTCATTCGTGAAATAACGAAAGGATTCAACACGCGTCCGCCACCTCTCGCCGCGTGGACTCTTCTCCCGGGCAACCTTTTAAGTATTTATTCTATACCGCGACAGCCCGTTCAAAATTTTCCTGGTAAACTAAACTATAAAACTATTTTTTTCTATAGATTTTTTAAAAAACTGGATGAACTTTCGTCGATGTCGTATGAAAATTTGGTACAAAATTTTAGAAAACTTTGCCATATAGAGGTTTGAGTATTCCACGTTAAAAGTCATTATTTTTAACACAGGCTCTTTAAAAAAATTACGATTTTCAACAATATAAAATATATGGAGCCTTTCAAAATTTGATACACACTTGAGCACCATTTTAAAAAGAATGTTAATAAATAATTCTATAGAAATCCATCTTCACCATAAGAAAGTCTATTCAAAAGTTGTAAAATATCATAAATTGACATTTATTGAGATGGTATTTATTCAAAAATTGCACAGATCTTCAGCATTATGTCAAAATGTATGCAAAATGTAAAGAGGCTCCACTATCTAGTTATTTAGATGTTAATTTAAAAGAAAAATGCTACTTCCAACATATGTCTTGTTATGAAACATTAGGAAAAGTGACGAATTATTAAATGGTAAAGCTAGGTTAAATTAGACACACATTTTCGTATGACATTAAAGAAAATCTGTGCACATTTTTAATAAAATCTGCTTTGACACGGTTTTGCGATTGCACTACCTTATAACATATCTGAGACTCTCTCCCCCTTTCCCGAAGAAATAAACGTTACTCGTTGCGATAACTTTACAACAAACGGTCATATAGAGAACGTTGTTCGCGTTACGAAAATTAATAATCGTGTGACGAAACATCCAGGTGCCGGAATTACGAAAGTTCTTCGAACCGTACGACTGCTTTTATCTCGGCGTCGATTGATCGGACGTTTGAGAAACGCACGCGTTGATGAGAGGATGGAGATTGATGGGAATTGATTATTTAATGCATTAATTTTGGGACTCGGGATGAAAATTGGAAAGGATCGCTGCAGTAATCGGGAAAGATGATTTCCGTTGAAAGAGCTCGGCGTGTGTGCATATACATATATGATTTATCTAGAGGCGACGGCTAGGAGAGCTCCCGCCTCTAATTTTAAATGCTGAACGATCGTTCGCGTACGGAACACGGTAAACCGATTGACCGGTCGTAAATCTCAAAGTTTACGAGCCAGGCGTCCACCACGTTTTCGTTCGAAGAAAAGAATACGGCGAGAAATAGAGAGGGACGGAGAGAGAGAGAGAGAGGAGGTCTTTCATTCCGTCGCGAATTTGCAAAATTGACGAAAACGCCAATTATTCCTATATATGTATACACATAGCGATCGGAATATAACGAGTGGGTCGGAAATCGGGCGATTGCGAAAAGCGACGAGGGACACGCGAGAAATTATCGAGCGCGTCGTCGAATCGCGCTCTCAACTTTTCACGAGATTCGTTCGTCTATTTTCGTGACCCATAGAGCGATCCGGCGCCGGGTTTCTACCATCGTAAATTGAGTTTTTATCGTCGACGGGAATCGTGAATTTAGCACGAAAAATGCGAGAGTCATCGATGACGGCGATGTCGCTCGCCCCGCACTTGACATCCGAACGATGGAGAAAGGTTCTCGCGCGCAGTCGAGCACGAAATGGTAGTGGTAACAGCCGTCTTGTTTCTTCTCTCACCGACTTTTTTCTTCTTTTCGGCTGGCCCTGACCTGCTTCGAATTATATAACGAGAATATATACGAGCGCGCTCTTTCCACCGGCGGATCAACGACTCTCTTTTTATTCTCTTTCGAACCGCGCAGACACGCGCACCAATTTCTGACGGGGGCTTATACACACTTCGCTCTCATTGTTTCCCTTTCTTTGTCTCCTCCAACGGAAATGCCCGGCTGCCATTCAATCTCATACTCCTTTTCTTATTTTTCAACCTCAAACCAAATCTGCACGACCGTTCAGACACGTATAGCAAAAAATTTAACGATTAAGACAAACGGTCAATATGTTCTTGAACGCCAATTAAGAAATTTTTCACTCAAGATGGTCCATCGACATTTGCCGTTCTTAAATTCATGACTTAACAAATTTATCATTCCAACATTCGACCTATACTCCAATTTCAATGATATTTTATTTTTCATAATATTTTAACTATATAGGTATTCCCAATTTTTCACCAGATATTTTTTTTGTACGATATAATAAAATTGATTATAACGAAATAAAAGCAATGACGCGAGTATGATTTAAAATGATAGGCTCAGAGATTAAAGTAGTCACAGGGACCACCTCGATTGATATTAAAATTTTGAAAATAAAATATATTACGGGCATTTTCGATAGGCACGGTGGTCCGGTGGGGATGGAAATTCGAGAGAGGTGGGAGGATGAATCGAAGAGAGAAGGCGAGAATCAGGGTGAACACCCAGACAAGGTCAAGCCCAGCCGGTTGGCCCGGTAGAACGGAGCCGGTTCGGTCTCTGATGTTTCGTCGCCGCTGGCGCATTGCGAATGCAACTGCTCCCAGGATTTTCGCTCGGCTGCAAACCCCAACGTTTTTGCCTGGCTTCGCTCGACTCTCTTCTCCCGATTCCGAAAACTATTTCTAGACCGTTGTCATCAACTTTTCTGATCTCGCAACGAGACCTACGACCTTTTCCCTCCCCACGACTAGGCTGAAAATTTTTTGAGGTGATCTCAGCATCTACGATAATAAAAGTTGCTTCAAAGTCGTTTGCCCGCACGACCAATATGTAGAAGAAGCGCTCATTTGAATATTTCAGTTGATTTATTCAGAGAACATCTCTTTCCATTTTCTTTTATAGAATGTGTGAAATAAAATAAAAAGAAAAAAAAATGCTCGAAATTTTGACTACGTATGTTTCATATTAGTGAAGATATTCACTCTCTGCATATGGACTTATATTTTTTTGAACGATACAAAGAGATACAATTCATACGATACGATTAAGAATATTTTAAAACATGACGTAAATGTAAATAAAAATTCATGACAAAAATTAAATGACGAAAATATAAAAATATCAATGAATACATTCAACAAGTTCAGTTAAATGATCAGTCGATATACATTTCTTTCTGAATAAACAAAAACTGCATGCGTTTATTACTCTCTTTCCTTATTTCTCAAGATAACATCCTGTATTTACTCAAAACAAAAATTTCTCACAAATGAATTATGGTAAATTTGACAACAAAGTGAAAACCATCTTTTTATAACTGCATGGAATTAAATGAATTTTTAGATATTGTCTATTACTAATTAATTTAATTTTCTTATTTTTAGATATTTTCCAGAAAAAATCTACCATGGTGATTTGTCAAGGTGTACTATTTTTATTGCTGCTTGTATAGATAGAAAACCACTTAAAAGAATTTTCAGCTGGATGGTGGAGAGAAAAAGGTCGTAAAGTCAACGTTTTATCATTTTCAAATTCCCAAGAATATTTTATATACTACGTGCATGAATTTTACGAGGAAAACGTTCTTTGCACTTCCGCTTTGTAGATTTTATTACTACATATACCGAATGTTCCTGTTTGATGGTGTATCTTCCGGGAATTAATCAACGAAAAATCATTAGTTAGTCCGGTCGCGCCGGAATGTCCGCGACGATGAAATCGTCGCGAGGAAGAAGAGTAGGAGGAGATGCAGAAATTATGCAAATTCGTCGCGGCGTGCGTTCCGGAGAGAGACGAATGTATATCTGCGTGCTCGTAACGGCAATAATAATAAAGGCGAGAGATGTGTACAGATGTCGCGTTTATTAGCTATCTCGCGTAACGCGTTTTTTTTTCCAACGTTACGTAAGTGTGTACGCGATGAGACTCAGTATCGACCAAGTATGGTATCGCACCGACACACGCGGACGCTCAGACTCGCGCAGATCCTCGAGACTTATCATTAGCCCCTGATCGATGATCATCGCTGTTTTTTTATTTTCCCCAATCGATTCCGCACACTTGGCATAAAAATGACGAAAAAAACAACGGATGTAAAGTATGAGGGATCCTGTGTTGCGAACGTAACACGTGGGTTCGCGTTGACGATTTTCCCTTGTTATTTATGATTGTAAAGACACCTTTGTTAGTATTTCTTTTTATTTTTGTTATTTTTGTGTGACTACGTCTTGCAAGCCACGTGCATTTTATTGTCTTCGATCGTATTCTTTCTCTTTTCTGTTTCAAATTTTCACGCACTTTTCTTTCTTTATATATTTTGTTTTATTGCTCATGGATTTAATTTTTTGGTATGTCGAATTTTGTATATTTCGAGAATTCGTATACGAAATTGGGGCCATAAATTTGACTCTAGGAACGAGTGTCTTTATGACCGGTTTCGGGTGAATATTATTTGGCTCCTTTTTCGCGTGTATACGGAGCCGAGTGACGTCGGCGCCGGCCTCGACGCTCGCTTGCAAATCACGGATGCAACCCCCTAACGATGTACACGGGTGGGGACCGCTCATGATTTTTGGTAGAATTTCAACAATGTTGATAACAATCGATGCAAAATTAAAAAAAAATTCGCGTCATTTTCGATTTAGGACACAAAATATCCTTGCCAAATTTCCGAACACTCGAAGTATTGGTTTTTTTCTTGTTTTGGAGAAAAAGTTTCTTTGCTCTTGACTATCATCCCGTCTCTCTCGAATGTCGAGCAGAGCACGTGTCAAGTGGGTCGCGAGCACGTAACGAAGGCGCGCGCGCGCCGCGTCGCTCTTACATCCACCCCGCGCGCTCGATCTTCATTTACGTAACGACGACGATCTCGCTCGCGACGCCAGAGACACCGAGGCGCGTGTCTTGAGGCCTCTGTAACTCAATATGTTGCCTGACGTTCGCGCAAACCCGCATACACCGTACGCGGGTGTTTTTTCCCTTATTTTTCCTTCGCTTATGAAAATATTTCACGGAATCGTAAATTCTTCAGCGAGATCGTTCATCGATTCTTAAAAAAGTCCGTACGTCTCGGACTCTGCCGAAATTACTTTTATATTTACACGCGATGACTAAATGGGATTGAAATTTTTTTTTTTTTCGTAAATAAAAATAATGATGGACTTTTGAAGTTATTTTTAAAGATTCAATAATAAATTTTAAAGTTCCAATACTTCTTTTCAACGATAGGAAAAAAACTTTCAGTCGAGACGAGTAAGAAATTTTACTGATTTGGCGTAGAAGAAAAATTCAAATTCGGAAAAAAAGAATATTTTGATCGACTGCTATTTTTATTATTTTTTCGGTGAAAAATGAAAGAAAAATATTCGTACCTATTACGTGCGCATAAATTCAAGAATCTTGAGTCTGAACGTGCGAGTATTCATTCACCAGAAAGATGAAATCAAAAGTGAATTTGTTAACCGGCGATAGTCAACGTTTGTTTTTGCAATTGAAAATATATTTGATAGAATAAGTTCATAAAATTAAGAAAAAAAATTTTTTTCCAATTTTGTGAATTTTTTTTCGAGAACACTGAGTCTTGTAGACCCATGAAAGTTTCAATTATATAGCAATGTCTTACCTTTCTCTTGACGAAATCAGCTTCATGAAGGGTGATTCACAGAGACGAAGCGAATGTTCCTCATTTTCTGCTTAATATATTCCGTGGGCCTCGCACTTTATTCACTATCACTATCACTATTCACATCACACAAACCTCGAGATTTTTTGTACTTCTTTTTTAATCACGTTAAAAATGGACCATCGAATCTATATGGGCAATTGAAAATATATAGGACTAATAATTTATGATGAAAAGTCCAATAATTCGATGCAAAACCGCTATTGAAAAAGTGTTCAGTCGACTTTAAGGGAGTTGTCTTGGGACAGTCCGTTGAAAAAGTTTACGACAGTATGAGACACACATAGTATAGTCATAGTATATAGTAGTGTATAGTAATAT